>CM042321.1:37224124-37466624 GCA_023566125.1 Zingel zingel | reverse complement strand
GACTCGCGATTGGTTGAGCGGGACTTCGATTTGCAGCTCCACTCCAATTACAAGATGGCAGCGCCCAAAACTGGGATATTTTGGCTTTACCAAAGACCCTTTATACTAAAGATAGCGCATTTCAAGCAGCGCCAGTGGTATGAAACGATACACACTTCCTGTCTCCTAAAGGGGCGTGGCCTCATTTGAACAGTGAAAGTCGTGTGGATGAATGAAAAGTTTTTTTTATATATATATATTGGTTCTTCAAAGAGCTGAACATGGATTAAGGATTATGAGAAAAATAAGAACTTTAGAAGGCTACACTTACACCAACCTACTTTAAAATACACGTTTTCGTGCTTTGCTGTAACGTCACAGTCTATCATGTCTGCTGTTAGCGTCCATGTAGGTGGCTTGAAAGAGTCTTGAGATCCGGCAGAGAAGAAGAGGTAGGGGTGGTGTATTAACATCAAAACCCACTGCAAAGTCTGTACACCAGATGTGGAGATGCTGAGCCTTCCACACTGTGTTCACTGGCTGTGTTTACATCCCACCCATCGCTAATACCAAAGCAGCAGCGGAGCTAGTAGCCGAGGATGCTTGGTCCATGCTGGCCCGAAGCCCCGGTGTTCATTGTGGGTGATTCTAACAGACTCTTTATAAAAAAAACCTTTTCCTTCATCCACACGACTTTCACTACATGTTCAAACAAGGCCACGCCCCTTTAGGAGACAGGAAATGTGTATTGTTTCATACCACTGGCGCTGCTTGAAATGCGCTATCTTTAGTATAAAGGGTCTTTGGTAAAGCCAAAATATCCCGGTTTTGGGCGCTGCCATCTTGTAATTGGAGTGGAGCTGCAAATCGAAGTCCCGCTCAACCAATCGCGAGTCAATCACAGCTTTCATTTATGTCATTTAACCCCGTTTTTATAGCATCAAATAACTAATTAAAACCGAATTTATCAGAAAAATTAACACTTGAACTCATTTAAATAATTCTCTGTGTTGCCAGATCTGGCAAGAGTTTGGTCCTGAGACTGAAACAGGTCTCAAACAAAGTTAATTTTCTCCTGATGTGTCCGTCTGAAAAATGACATTTTAGTGTCAGAATGTTCTGGAGATATGTGGCTTGTGAGAAATGGGTCCAATATCTTGCTGACTATGGGGTGAAAGAATTGATCATAATCTGTGTTCACGTTCACTTCTCCCATTGAAATCAATACACTCAGGACCTGGCCCTAGTCTCCTAAAGAGGAGTGGCCGTGACAGAGCCAACGTGACACAGATACAGGAAACTACTCTGAGTTGTGGTGTCTTGGTTCTAAACCGTCTCTGGCTTTACTTTTGCACAGTGGGAGGATTGGTCATCTGTCTTTATATACAGTCTATAATCTGACCTCTTAGTCTATCAATCCACAACTTCAAGTCTTTTTATAAACTCAGATGATATTCGTAATTAAAAGCTTACACTATGTAGGTTTTGTATTAGAATACAAATCTTACTTAGCTCCCATTTCTAATTTTAAAGCCTTTTTATTTGTGCGGCTTCTTTTTAGTCTTCTCCTACAACTTCAGCTGCAGAAACAGTGTTAATTGTAACTTTAATGTTCTTTATTGTCATATTTCTCAAAATAACTGTTCACCTTGAGATACACATGTCAGTAATTCATTCCATCCCATAGACTATTTAACATGTTGAAAATGTCACATAATATACTGCACACATATAGACATAATAACCCCACACTTATTTATAAGTTATTACTTCATCAAAACATGTTCATCATAATATATTCTGTTAAGTTGTGTGTTTTATACCTTTTTTTTTAAGTGTCTCTGAGCAATGCTCCCATTTTAGTAATACCCTGGGCCCCTATTTATCAAGTGTCTCAGAGAAGGAAATCACTCCTAACTGGCTAAAATTCCTCAAGAGTTATGCAGTTTTTGGTTCGATGTTAAGGAATAGAAATTTGCAAAGAAAACTCCTGCACATTGTCTAACTTGCAAAAAATATATAAAGTTTAATAATGGGCAATATTTCGGTACTAGACCATCTTCAGGCAAAGAAATAAAAAAGGAACAGAATAGAAATAAAAGCATTTTTTTTTTATCAACTTAGGAAATTACTCCTATCTATATCCTATATGTAAGAGAGCTTCAGAGATGCCCTACCCTGTTAGAAGATGCCTAGTCTCTCATTGCCAGAGCTTGCCATGGTGGGGGTAGTTTGAAACGGGACCAGGAGCTTGAATAGCAGCTGTTTCCGAGTGGTCCTAGTGCTTGCACTTTCTCCTGTTTTTTTTTTTTAAAGTTTGGACTGTAAAAAGTGGGGGCTCCAATACTGCCATCTCAATTTACGCCTGTGGCGCAACCTATTAATGAGTGTATATGTGGAAGTGTCGGACACTCAGCATGAGTGCCCTTAACCCCGTCCAATCTCTCTAAATTTGCGACACCAGGCTTTTCTCGCCTCAATGGATTGGCAGTTCTGTTGCCAGCAACCTTTATAAAGGAAAATATCTATTTGCATTGCAGTATTAGCTTTTAGTTCATTTTATTGCAGAACATGCATTGCAAGCTACTTATTGACCACACTTTTTTTTATCATGGAATGAAATTAATGAATAAATTAATTTAAATTTAGCGCCCTCTATGGGCCATCCCCACTGGTCACATTATGTTTTAAGCTACATGAGTGGCTTTGTTTTAATTATTATTTAATATATTAAATAATAATATTATAATATATACTGTATATAATGTTATATTGGCATTATATTATTGTATATACAATACAGTGAAATTTTACCAAAAACTTTTCTTTCATACCTCACCAGCAATCCAAGGAAATGGAATATCCAAGCCATTTTATCCAAAACGAGCTGTTCGCCTCACAATCTTTAAGTTTCTGGCCCAATCACAATGGAAAAACGGTAAACTGTTTTTCATTTCCGGATTTGATTCACGTCTCTCCTCATGGGAGACTTCTAATGCTAAATATGTGTCAGCGTTATTCTCTGAAGTCTAAGGAATCCAGAGAGCCATGGTATGAGCCAATCCGTCCACGGCTAGCAGAGCCAGCCCTGTCTAAATCCGATGAGCCCTCTGACGCAATGTGCCTCCCACGTGTGTTCGATTGACAGCTGCTCGGACCAGTAACACTTTCATGCTACGAGACCCTCCTACCGTTTTAGCCAATGAGGAGACGTTTCAATAGACACCAAGCATGTATTGCTTTTTCTCATCCAGTGTTGAGTTATCTCTGCTTTACTCCATAAAAAGGGACATAAATTATGCATAGCACTCCCTGAACCATTTATAATTACTTATTTCTATATATTTATGTATTTAGTTATTTCAAGTATATGTGTGATTGATGTGGGTGTGTTTGTGTATTTGAGAAGTTTTGAATTTTTCACTTTTTTGGCTTTTTTCTTTGCACTTTTCAAATGGAAATAAGAAAATATCTGTAGAAAACAAATTCATATAAAATCCATTTTTGCGTCTTTTGGCTTCTGGATTTTTTTCTGTAGTAAGCTGAGACATGTGGCTATGGCCTCATGTTGTCTGTATATCACCAGATGTGTTTACTAATGTGTTTACTAACTAGTGTATTCTAATCATTTTACAGATGTATGACTTGGACAGAAATAAAAAAAAAACTCCATTCTAGCCTCTGTAACTTTGTGTCAGTAAGGCATAGAATCACCCTGACACTTGTAACAAGTTTTTGTTACTCTTGTACATCTCCATTCCAGTATCTTTGGCCCTCCTCTTTCTCCTACTGCAAAGAGTTGTTTAGCCTGGTCCATTTCCCTCTATATTGGCGATAACAGGGTTTTCTCCTGCAAAATGAAATTGAACATATTTAGAATTTAGAATTGAGAACAGAATTAGAAATGTATGCATAACATTGATAGCCAATAGCTTACTATTGCCACTAATCTACAATATAATACAAGCTATCATTATGATTAATAGCTCATTCGTTGTTTTGAACGTTTCATATTGTATGCTAGTGTTTAGGCTAGTCAATTTTGTTGAAATAATGATGGCTAAAAATATGTTGATGTCTACTACTACTCACCACTTTCCAAAGTGTTTTCAGTCCCACTGGATGCAGTTTCATTTGAGGATGGGGAAGACTCCACCACCGTCATTGGTGAGCTTGTTGGACAAGTGCCAAAAATAGTATCCATCTCGTCGTAGAAAGCTCTCATCCTTTGCATTCGTTGACGCACCGCTTTTTCCGATTGCATCGCGTACCTTGATGTACTGTTGCCGCAGTTTCTTCACCTTTAGATGACATTGCTCTACCGCTCGCTCATACCCTCACGCTTTCATCCGCTCAGCATTTTTGTGAGTGTTTTCTAATTGAATTTTAATGTTTTCATCTGACCAAATTGAAATTAAATATCTAATCTCCTCCTCTCCCCACGTACTTCCACGACTCATTTTGCTTGTTGTAGTGTGGTTTTCTTCTGTTTTTTTTCTTCTTTTTCTATGGTACGCAGTTGCCTAACTTCCTGTAATTGGTCCGAAAGTCTGAACCATCCAAAAAATGCTATCACACTATAAACAAACCGGAGTTACAGTTTGGTCCGGACTGAGACCACCTCTTTTTACCAGACCAAAATTTGGTCTTTTGATCCGGACCGTGGTCCGGGGAAGGTTTCACACCTGAAGATTTGGTTCGGATCAAACTGAAAAGTCCGGACCAAATGAGGTAGGTGTGAAAACGCCCTTAAGGCCCTGACACACCAACCAGACGGGCCGACCGTCAGCAGAAAAGGCAGTCAGACTGATCAGTCGGGTCCCCGAGGTCCAAAAAGTGCCTCAGAACACACCGAAGAAACGCCAACTTGAGCATACGCTCTGCGCGAAACGAAATAGGCCGTGCAGTTTCTGAGTCTGTCTTCATTTCATGTCAACAAAGGTTAGTTTAAAAGATTTGTCAGATTTTGAGAGGCTCATCTGCTCGCCATTTCCGGGTGAGTCCCGACTGCCCTCTCTCCGGGCAACCGTTGTACCTTAGCAACATGTTGGGTCGGCCCAAATGAAGGCCGACGGCTCCTCAGACGGATGACGGCACGGGACACACCGAACAGACTCGAGTCACCGACCTCGCCAGACGGTCTGACAGCCGATTATCGGGCTGGTGTGTCTCCTCTTTTAGACTTCCAGTGAGGTTTTGCTCTATTTCTCTCCATGGAACTGTAGATGAGGGGTCCATCCACAGATCTATCTGAGTGTGTGTGTGTGTGTGTTTGTGCGTGTGTGTGTGTGCGCGTGCCACGATCACACACCTACAGTACATCCACAGATACTGTACACAGAATGTCTCAGTGAGTGATGTGTGTATTTTCAAGGATGACATTATGCTATTGTTTGTTTGCTCATCATCTGTCATTTTTCAGCTTTCAGTAGCTTCTTTGTTTCTGTTATGCTTTGTTTGGGCTGACAACAGTGTCCATCAACACCACACTCCAAAATGAAATGATTTTTGACTGCACGCTAGCAAGTCCTTTTTCCCCCTCTGTGGTGGTACAACAAAATCAAAACATATTGACTGAAGCAGGTAGAATATAAGTGTGACACAGCTTATGTTTCTGTATGATGAACAAGCAAGCATTAGGGGTACACAGTAGCCACATCAGCACCCTGGCTGCTTTGTTTTCTTGTTCAGTGAGCCTCTTGCTGATGCAATATACAATGTAAAGCAAATGCGCTCTTGTGGTCCACAGCATTGAAACAAGGGCTGGGATCAAATTCAGTTCCATTTCAATTAAATTGTATTTATAGTATCAAGAGTTATCTCAGGACACTTCACAGATAGAGTAGGTCTAGAAAAAGACCCAACAATTCCAGTGATTCCCCCAAGAGAAAGCATTTAGTGCGACAGTGGCAAGAAAAAACTCGAACAGCAGAAACCTTGAGGGGTGAGGAAAACTTCCTTTCAGGGAGAGACCTCAGACAGACCCAGGCTCTTGGTGAGCAGGTGTCTGACGGTGCTGGTTGGGGGTGTGATGGGTTCAGTGTCTTGCCCAAGGACACTTTGACATAGGACTGCAGATCGAACCACCTACCTTCCGATTGGGAGGCAATCGCGCTACCACTGAGCCACAGCCACCCGTGTAGCAGTGCAGCAGGACGTAGCAGGGAACTGCAGGGCGTAGCAGTATCCAGAAGGGCGTAGCAGGGCACTGTACGGCGTAGCAGGACAAACTGATATCAAACAGGACAAACTTTCAACAGTCTGATCAGATGAAAGCATGGACTCCTGAGAAACTCAACACAGTAAAGTCACCAATGTCAGTGAAACAAAATAAAATTGTGTCCAACAATTCTTAGATCTGATAGGGTGTCACGTGACCTAATGGCGAACTAGTTGGGCGAAGGACGAGCTCCATATAGTGCACTGCTGTAGTTATCCTTTTGAAGGTACTGACCAGAGATATTTGTGCTCAGCTGGGACGAGAAACATCCTGGAGGCAGAAAATGTCGAAATCCAAAAAGTTAGCTGGTGGAGATATTAAGCACCATATGCTCCGTGGTAGAGACGCAGCTGAAAAGAGTAAAAATGGTGCCGCTGCTGTGACCGTTGCCTGGAGACTGAGGGAGAGGTTGAGATTGAGCGTGCAGACAGAACCGCCGGCCAACAGCCCCAGACAGGAGACAGACCACAGACCATTCTGGCAAGATGCTCAAGATCATCGGACCGGGAGCTGGTGTTGCGGGCCGCAGGAGTAAAGGGCAAGTTATAAGATCAGATAGACTTTATTGATCCCACAATGTGGAAATTCACTTGTCACAGCAGCTCAATTCAGCACAACAAAATAACAAAAATACAAATTTAGTATAAATAGGATAGACAAAAACAGTTATCCTGCGTATTTTTCCTGTTATCCTGGCAGAATAACAACTTCTGGATGCAACTTGATACTATGTTTCATTAGACCCTCCTTTGCTTGAACATATCCACAACTCCATACCTTCAGCATATTTACTGGTATAAATGTGTGGTCTCTAAACCAAGTTGAGATGACTAAACAAGCTGCAATGACCCTGGTGATATCATTATGACATCATCAGGGTTTTTATCATACCTTAGAAAGTTCCTTCTAGTTCTAGCAGACCAGTTACAGTATAGTTGTGTGTGACAGTAATGGTCAGGTATCAGAAAATAAAGGATTTGACATCCCAGCCATCCACTCATTTCTGAGACAATAGAACGAGTGTGATTGCCAGCAGGGCTTGACATTACAGTGTTTCCCACAGATTAGAAAGCAATTTGTGTATGGGGGGGCGGGAGGGATGGGGGGGGGGGAGTGTTGTCGGTCAGTCACCCCGTGCCAAACCGGCTTTAAATAGCGTTGAAAAAAATGTTTTTATAACAAAACGCAATGTGGGGCGGCAGGTGTTGATTGTGCGGCGCACCGCCACAATATAGTCTATGTGTAGGAAACACTGCATTAGCACCCGCCAAATGCGGGTAGATTTACCCTACTGTGCCGCTGCCCGACACAGGAACACAGCTGTGACCCAGTGTGCAGGGGCAGCCCATGGCCGGAGTACGGTGGCCCGTACAGCACACCAGAAAGCCGCTGCGATTCCTTAAAATATCTCCCAGAGCTCCGTTCAGCACGCGACATGGCAAGCCAAGACTGTATAAGGTATAGGTTTGTATAAGAAGTACTGAGAGAGTGCGCAGCAGGACAATTTAGAAGGACATTTGGTCTGTGCGTTCCGCTTCCCGTCATTGAGGGGGCATGCCGGCTGCTTAGTGACACGTGAGCGCTCCAAATCACTTTCACCTACTTTTAACTAATCTTCTCCACCCCTTCACCACCTAGCCTATGCATAAGAACCTACTCTTTTATGTTTGTGTCTTATAGGGTTGCATGTTTTCATACAAAAAGGATATCACGCTGAATATTTGATGACTGCAGTGTTATGTAGACTTGATTTAGGTGTTTACAGTGCTCATTTACATTTAAAAAGTTGGAAATATTGTTCTTCAAGTTAATTGTAGCAAACAATAGTCAACTTTATTCAAATAAAAAGTAATTTTCCACAAAATAGAGGCTAGTGAAGATGCTGAGTGGCTAGTAGCTTTTGGAAAAACCACTAGCCACAGTGGCTGAGGAGCAAAAAAGTTAATGTCAAGCCCTGATTGCCAGTCCATATGCTGCTCATCATCGTCATCAGACTTCAGGAGAGGAGTCAGACTCTGACAGAGACAGAGGCCCAGACTCAGGTTGGGCATTCAGAAAAGGCCTGCATGATACCCTGAAGGCCTATTACTTGTGAGCATGGGCATAAATCTCATCTAACAGTTGGGGGGGGGGGGGGGGCAATAAACATAACATTTCTGAAGAGCAATTGTTGAAGGGGACACAAATAATACAGCCACAATTATAATTGTAGAGGACATGTGTACACAGAGGAAAGCTTTAATACTATCATTAGTGTAGCATGGAGACTGTACCATGATCCTTCTTTTCAGTGTTTCTCTTGATTCAGTGAAAAAGTGAACTAAATTGACCAAAATATTCTTCTTTAAAACTATTTATTTATTTTTAAGTTGTTTACAATCAAGCCACAAAATACCTTAAAACATAATTACTTTTTTTTTTAAAAGTGTCCCTATATAAAATAAATACAATGCTTTTGTACACTTGTTAAATTAGTTGATCATAATGTAAATTAGTGAGCCAGTGGTAAAGCTCATCTGCTCACCCTGACACACACCTCCAACAATATGAACTAAGCTCAACACACTTACCTGAGACTCTCCACCTGACTGGCCCTGGTCTCCCTGTTCCTCAGTTCTGTCTGTCTCCTTTGCCTGTGACATAGTGACGTTAGTATTTCCATAAGCACCCATTCTTATAAATATGTTACCAAAATGTCTTGATAGGAGGACTTATTGTACTTACTTGGCGTTTTGGTGTACTGAAAAAGGATCTTATGTCATTTTCTCTGGGCAACAACAACACAAATCTTTAATGTCAGATGTCTAAATATGAGTTTATAGGTTCACCACGTGGTCATAAATAATTATAAAATGATCTTGCGTCCTCCACATAAATATTAGGTTTTGTCTGGGACTGAGGATACTGTATAAAATTAACTGCAGCAAACCCACTGATCTGCCAGTTAACATCATGTTGGGCAAAACACAACTGTAGATCTTCAACATTAACCCTAATGTCAGTTCACACACATAACGTTAGGCTTATCACTGTGTCAACGTTAGTTTTAGTGGGTGCATTTCTATCCAACAAGCTATTAAACAAGCTAGGTAACGTTGCATTATATTACACTAATATAGCAAACTTTTTTGACATGACTAATTTATTAATTACTCAGCATAATTTCTATTTGAGAAAAGAAAACAGCCTACTTACTACATTCCACAACTAACGTTACTGTAGCGACTCCAACTACCAGTATGTTCTCTCATTCTCTCCTGCGGTCGCTGGACTTGTTGAGTGGACCAAACCACTGTGAGGAAAGGGAGGGGGGACTCAAAATGTTTCTAAACTTAAAAATCATTTTTTGGGGTTTGTATTGTTTTACTACTTACACAGATATTTTAAGTATACATCATTATGCTATTTACAATACACAGCATGATTTGTAATGATATTTCTAAGGGGGGGCAACCCTTAGATGGGGGGAGGATCCTGACCGCCCCGTCCCCCCTGGGATTTCCGCCTATGCTTGTGAGGACCACAAAATAATTAGTTAACAGAGGATTGAATTAGTAATGTAAGAAGTACTGTTATCAGGTGACGTGATAGGTTTCTCACTATAGATCTGTAATCAGCGCACGACATGCAGACGGTAATTACTGGGATCAGAGTGGTACGCTCATCAAAGCTTGTTTCCAAGACTCCATCCCATCCCTGCACTAATACACAGCTGCCATAATAACCCATCATGACATCAAAATCACTAGGCAGGAAGCAGACTGCTAGCTTTCAGCATGTGGCCCCCTAAAATGACCCAGTTTCAAACTGCAGGATTATGAGTTCTCAGCAAACAGATCAAAGTTAATGTTGAGTTTTTGCAATGAGGCTGTACTGTATAGTTGGGTAGTATTGTCTCCTGTGTCATGGGGCTTTGGATTATTCGGGTCCAAGCCCGAGGGGGCATGGGAACCGCGTAATGCAAAGCAACGCGGTACACATCTCCAGCGGAGCTTTGGAACCCTATTGTTTTTCTACTGATTAATCATCATCATTATTCTTCTCCGCCTAAAACTCCGACTACAGCCTAAACCGTACATGGTGGGGGGGTGTCATTTTCAGGACTGGTCCAAAAACAAGGACCTCAGGCAAAACAATTCACCCACTTCCACCACTAGGTGGCGCTATAGCAGAAAAAAAACTTTACTTCTTTGGTCCTATAACTCCCACACCGTACGCCGGACATTCAAAAACCATACATCTACACGTTCCCTGGATCCAACTGAATCTCCTGATATAGGCCTCGCCCATTTCCGCATAGACTTTTATGCGTGAAAAATTGGGATTTATCAAAAACTTACTTTTTCGATCTCCTCCTAGACTGTGCGACCGATCTGCACAAAACTTGGACAGTAGCATCTCCAGACCGACCTGACAAAGAGTTAATTAAAAGAATTTTGATGGGATAAAAATTGCCCATATTACACACAAACACATTTGTGTAGCTAACTATGACAACACCAACTTTGCCATATCTCTGCCAAAATAAATGCTATCAACGTCAATCTTTAGATTCTTGTTTGCCATGACCCTCTGGAGGTCCTCCATGCGTTTTACAAAAATTGGTCACTAGGGGGTGCTACAAGTACAAAAAGTTTATATCTCATGAACGGCTCATCCGATTTTTACAAAATTTCATGGGTACCATGTAGGGCCACTCCTGAGGCCACCCCTCGAGTGGGGTACTGAGGGGTCAAAGTGGGCATGGCCTATGGGGCCCAAGTCTAGATTCACAGCTTACAATAATGTGAACAACTTTAAAGTTACAGGATAGATGGACAATGGGTCATGGACCACACCTACCAAAAATTACACATGTGGACCACTAGGTGGCGCTATAATGGATTTTTGCCTTTAACTCCCACAAATTAACCGTACAAATTAAACTTTTCATCTCCAATCCCATCTGTACTTGTGAGAAGTCCTGAGTTGAAAGCCTACTTTATGGCTAAATTATCGAGTAAATAGATGTGAAGAAGCGTGTTCGCATTGGATGCTGTCCATTTCCTAAGGTTCTGAAATGCAAACAATTTTTGACTACTTTTTCTTTTTTTTAAACCCATGGAGGAAAACATAAATCGGCGTCTATGACACCATTTACACCAACCTAACCACCTCCCCTTCCTCCACCCTCTCGGTCACTCTCTTATTTCTCTCTGCTGTCCCCTGTGGTCAGGGGGGTTAAGAAGTTTGTTTATTGTAGAGAATTGTTAAATGTAGTCTGTATATACATAGAGATGAACTGTTAACTACTACATTTGCAATGGCAGAGTACCGCAGACCTTGTGGTCTCAAACCTCTCAATATTCACCAATGTTTGCCCCCCCACGTAATGCTTCAGGTCCCGCATTAGCGCAGCTCCCCGGTTCATCGGGGGCAACTGGCGCAGCTCCCCGGGGCGTCGGGGGCGACTGGCATCGATGGCTTGGGCCCCGTCATAACTGCTTGCAGTTCTAGTTATATGTTTGCCTTGCCCATGGATATGAACACTAGTGTGACAGGGCTGTTACATTAAGATCATCACCTAATTGTATTGTTATCTCAAGACAACAAACTGTTTCTTTTATGGTCTTTGTCATGTGATCTTCCTTTACCATCTTGCATGTACTGTTGTCTTCTGGGATGCATGTTTTAGTCAAGGTAGAGAGGAATGACGCCATGAATCTGCTGTCTTCCCACATGTAAGTATTATCATAAAAAATCTCATTGTCTTTTACTGATACAGCTTTTCAAGACTTTTGTCATTTTTATTGGACAAAATGGATGAAATTCTGATAATATAAATATCATTTTAGGGTGTTTGGGAAGCTCAAAAAAGTGTGTATCATTTGAACGTTTCTTTTGTAATGATTGCGTGTGGAAAAACACACAAGACAATTTAATGAGTGTTTTGCAATACTGCCGGTGGCCTCTTTGCCAAAATCAGACCAGTGCTATTCTTGAAGCTTGGTTTAAATTGGCATAATGCCAGTACTGTAATGAAAAAAAGCAGAAAATCAGATAACTAGTTAGCTATTGTTAGTAAATCCCCAGACTTGATCTGTGAATGCATTTTGTCAATTGTCCTCGTCGATATCGGGCAATTCTATGTTGAATGGGACAAATACGGGTTTACATTATTGATCATTATGGTACATTGTAATATTGATCACAGATATATTAATAGGTAGTTTTTGATCATCATCAATCTATAAGGATTAGGTTTGTGATTTGGGTTCAGGATTACGATAATGATAGGTCCTTTCAAGTATCATAATTTAAAGATGGATGTAGCTTTGTGTGGCTGGAGGTTGAGCTCCTCACTGCTCCACTGGTCTGATCTTCTGTTTTATTGTGTTTACAGTGCAGATATAATGAGAGAAGACAGAAGTGTTTATTCAAGCAAGGATATCGCCAACTCTGCCTGCTCCCTCCTGAGTGCGCGCACACACACACACACACACACACACACACACACACACACACAAACATAAAGCACTGTGTTAATGTGACTTAGGCTACGCACCTGCTGCAGATATTTAGCCAATGATAGCCAACTGTGACAAAGTAACATGCAAAAGGCAGGTGGTAAATAGTGACACATCCACCCGATTATACCATGTTAATGTTAGATGCCATCAGTGTAGAGTCTGTGTTTCATGCATTGGGAGTGATATTGAGTTTACATGTTTCTATATATTTCCCAAGAAGCATAGCTAGTAAATTGTGAATGCTGAAGGAGACATTGTTTTGGTTTTGTTGGTTTTCTATCAAGCACACAGATAATGGACCCACGAGGCACGACTCAGAATGTAAAATACAATAGTTTATTTATCAACAAATAAACTCAGCAACAGTGTCCAATAAACGACAGGCAATAGGGAAAAATCCAGGAGACAGGCAAAGTCCAAAAATCCGGGAAATCCAAAAACAACAGGTAACAGGTACACGGGGAAAACGCTCAAAAGCTGGACACATGGCAACAGACAATCTCGCACTGGAGAGAGGGGGAGACAGAACTTAAATACACAACTAAATTAGACACAGATGCAACACATTAGGGCGGGACAGGTAATCACAAGCTGGAAAGAAACTAACAGGAAATAAAACAGTCAACCTTCAAAATAAAACAGGAAGTTGAAGACAAAACAGAAAATGTAATACAAACTAAAAACCATAACTTGACACAGGGATAAAACATGACAGTACCCCACCCTTAAAGGCCGACCCCAGACGGCCCAGGATCTCCAGGATGCAACCGGTGGAAGTCCTGAATGAGTTCAGGATCCAGGATATTGCTGGCGGAAACCCAAGATCTCTCCTCAGGCCCGTACCCCTCCCAGTCCACCAGATATTGATGACCCCGTCCCCGTCTCCTGACGGCCAAAAGTTTCTTGACAGTATAGACGGGACCACCATCGATGATGCGCGGAGGAGGTGGAGCAGGAGTCTCGGGCACCAGCTGACTCTCCCGTACTGGCTTCACTCGACTGATATGAAACGTCGGATGTACCCTCATGGTCCTGGGAAGTTTCAGACTCACAGCAACAGGATTAATAACTTTCCTGACAGGGAACGGGCCAACAAAACGGGGTGCCAACTTACGGCTTTCGACGCGGAGAGGAATATCCCTGGTCGACAGCCAAACCTTCTGCCCCTCCGTGTAAGTAGGAGCTTTGGACCTCCGGCGATCTGCAAACTTCTTATATTGGGAAGAATTGTGGAGCAAAACTTGTCGTGCCCTGGTCCACGTCCGCCGACAACGGCGAACTAACGCCTGGGCGGATGGTACTCCCACCTCTTGCTCCAGAGCCGAAAACAGTGGTGGTTGGTATCCATACACACACTGGAATGGAGTGAGGCCGGTGGAAGAGCATGGCAGAGTATTGTGGGCGTATTCTACCCAGATGAGCTGTTTACTCCAACCAGCAGGATTCCTGGATGATAGACAACGGAGACTTACTTCCAACTCCTGGTTCAAACGTTCGGTCTGCCCATTGGATTGTGGATGATACCCTGAAGATAAGCTCACAGTGGCGCCGAGCAGATTGCAGAACGCCTTCCAGAATCGAGAGATGAACTGGGGTCCCCGGTCCGAAACCACATCCCTGGGAAGTCCGTGTAACCTGAACACATTGGAGAGCATAACCTCCGCCAGCTCCTTGGCGGAAGGTAACTTAGGCAGGGGAACAAAATGAACCATTTTAGAAAATCTATCAACTATGGTAAGGATAGTTGTGTTCCCTTCCGAAGAAGGCAAACCTGTGACAAAGTCTAGAGAAATGTCAGACCAGGGACGAGAGGGCACAGGAAGGGGATGCAGCAATCCGGCTGGAGGTTGGTGAGAAGATTTATTCTGCGCACACACCGGGCAGGCTGCCACATACTCCTTCACAGAATCTCCCATGCCGGGCCACCAGAACCGTTGTTGTACCACGAACGTTGTCCTTTTAACCCCGGGGTGACACGACAGAACACTGGAGTGGGCCCAATAAATGACCTGAGATCTAAGCTCCACCGGAACAAACAGTCGATTTGGTGGACAACCGACCGGGACAGGTAGGTCTCCAGTAGCTTGTCTGACCCTCTCCTCCACCTCCCAAACCACAGCTCCGACCACACAGGAAGCGGGTAGAATGGTCTCTTCAGACTTAGGGGGGGAACCAGAGTCAAACAGTCTAGATAGTCATAGTAACTCATAGTCTGCGGTGACGTAACAGCCGGCCGACGTAGAGATGAGGAACTTCTGATGCACGAGAAACCCCTGCTCGGAAGATCCCGCGGAGAATCCTCGGCACCACACCACTCTCTCTCTTGATCGAAGAGCCGTTTGTCGATTTTGATGACCAGGGCGATGAGAGCGTCGAGGTCCTCTGGAAGATCCAGTGCTGTCAGCCGATCCTTCAGCGCACTAGACAACCCACAGAAAAAGGCATCCACTAGAGCTGTCTGGTTCCACCCACTCTCTGCTGCCACCGTGCGGAAATCAATGGCGTAATCTGAAACCCTCCGTCTGCCCTGACGAAGGCTCACCAGAGCCCGAGCTGCTTCTCTGCCCGGAGTGACGTGTTGAAAAATCTGAACAAATGTCTGAGTGAAGAGAGTAAATGAATCACACAGAGGTGAATTCCTTCCCCACTCCGCTGTGGCCCACGCCTCTGCTCGTCCGGTCAGATGAGAAATCAGGTAAGCAATCTTAGCTCTGTCCGTAGGATAGTGAACAGACTGAAGCTCAAAATGCAGTCCACACTGAGTCAAGAAGGCTCTACAGTCACCAGACTCACCGGAGAAGCGTTCAGGCCGGGACAGATGAGGCAGAGCTGAGGAATTGGCAGACGACGTTACAGCAGCTTGAGTGGTTTGAAACTTTGTAGTCATGAAGGAGACTTGCTCACAGATGCTTCTCTGCAGCTCCAGCTGACTCTGTGAGATACTCCTCATCTCCGTTTGAAGAGTGGAAAGCACCTCATCTAACTGATGAAGTCTCAGTCCTTGAGATCGGATAGCGTTCTGTATTTTACTTGAGTCTGCGGAGTCCATAATTGTGGCGAGATTGTTCTATCAAGCACACAGATAATGGACCCACGAGGCACGACTCAGAATGTAAAATACAATAGTTTATTTATCAACAAATAAACTCAGCAACAGTGTCCAATAAACGACAGGCAATAGGGAAAAATCCAGGAGACAGGCAAAGTCCAAAAATCCGGGAAATCCAAAAACAACAGGTACACGGGGAAACACTCAAAAGCTGGACACATGGCAACAGACAATCTCGCACTGGAGAGAGGGGGGAGACAGAACTTAAATACACAACTAAATTAGACACAGATGCAACACATTAGGGCGGGACAGGTAATCACACAAGCTGGAAAGAAACTAACAGGAAATAAAACAGACAACCTTCAAAATAAAACAGGAAGTTGAAGACAAAACAGAAAATGTAATACAAACTAAAAACCATAACTTGACACAGGGATAAAACATGACATTTTCTCTCTGTATGATTGTACTGTAGTCTGAGCGTGACACTACGTAACTTTTGAAACAAGAAATACATTATTATTCTTCTCATAAATACAATCCAGTTTTACAGTACATATTCGGTTAGGTCCAGTAGTATTTGGTAGCTAATAATAGCAAACTTAAGCTTGATGATTGCTGTGTAACTGTCATGGTTGTGTATGTTCTGTTTCCTGTTTTATTTTGAAATCTGTCTTTTCTGTCTTGTCTTGTCTTGTCTAGTTTACTTCCTGTCTTTAGTTTCCCGCCCTTGTGATTGTCTTATTTGTATCACCTGTCCCTTGTTAGTCCTCGTTACCTCTTGTATTTAGTCTTTCTGTTCCCCTTGTCTTGTGTCAGGTCATTGTATTGTCTGTGAATGGTTTTCTGTGTGAGAGTTTGTTTTGGTCTGAGTGTGCCAGTTATTTCTGCCTGTTCCAGTTTTGGATTCTGCCTGTTTTTGCTCGTTCTCTGCCTGCTGTAACTGGACACTTTGTTTGGTATGAACGGCAAATTATTATTAAATCTTATTACTACCTACACTACCTGCCAGTCTTTGCATTTGGGTCCACCTCATTCTCTGCTGACTTTATGGCTCCTTACTAACTTTGTTACTGTCACACTATGTTTTAGCATTTAGAATTATCCTGTAATTGTCACTGGTGGCCACAGTGCCTGCCGTTCAGCAAATCTTAGAAAGAATCGCTTTAACATGCATTCTGACAGACGGCAATGTGAGTTCTTACCTTGGCTAATATGCACAAATTTCACTGCTGGAGTGATAGAGGATAACATCATTATATTGGAAAAAATATTCAACAGTTGTTAGAGATTAAAGTTAAAAAGAGTTAAATTAAAGCTGTTAGTTGCTGCTGCCGGTTTCACTGCTGACTTGGAGAGGGCATTTGATAAAGTATTTTTTTGTTTTTCTTTGTTTCTATTTCTTTTTTTTTTTTTTTTAGCACTGTTATATCAGTCTGTCTTTGGAGAAGTGGGCGTGGTTAGCTAATGGAGAGGGTCAGACTGACACGTCACATGAGGGGGTGTGATCTGAGTTAACCCAGCCAATGCAGGTGTATGTGAGAGATTCATTGAGGCATTATTATGGAGCCCACGTAACTTCTAGGCAAGCCCTGCCTTACAAAGCAGCTCGATTGGTTGGGGTTAGGCATTGATCTCGAGTGGTTAAGGTTAGGATAGCAGATTGGTCAGGGTATAGGACCTGAACAAATCGGGTTACGTTACCTTGCGTAAGCATGGAAGCCTGGCCAATAGTAGTGTGTGAATGCTATTGAAGGGATGGTCTTTCCTAGAAATTGTGTGGGTTTCATAATAATGCTTCATTGAGGGATTCATTCAGAAAATGCAGCAAAAGCCGACAGACACTGAAAGAGACTGATTTAAAGAGATGTTTTCTTATTTTCCCACAACACAACTTTTCTAAATACACATTTTAAAACTGAGCGATGACAATAGCACTCTCCATAGCAATCCCACCAATTGGTTCCAAAACGTCCCAGTTAGATTGCAAATGCCTCAAACATTCTTTGCAAATCTTTACAATCAGTCATTCACCAAAAAAAATAAGCAGGCCTGGCTTATTGCACGATACAAATTTTCTTTAAAACTTGCCATTTTCAGCATGTAGTTTGCTAGCTTGAAGGTTGTTGTTGTTTCCCGTAGCAAAAGGATTTTGAGGTGACGGTAACACTCACACAGAGCAGGAGGTTTGGGGCAAAGCCTGACAGATGTCAGGCTTTATCCTGGAAATAGACTAACGTTGATCCAGACTAGTCATGTGATTACACCTGAGGTAGCTCCAATCCTTAAATGAAGACAGTGAGATGTTGATGAAAGCTTAGAATAGTTTAAAATATTTTGTTACATTAGATTTAAATTACTGATACCCATTAACAACTACCCAGAGGGCTCAGTCAGTCCCAGGCTGTGCCGTATGTTCTACATCACTGATAAATGAAGCCAAACTGACATCAACAGCTCTAGTTGACCTGCCAGCTGGTCCACAGTACAGTGCATGTTTCTCCCTTCAGTAGAATTAATGTGGTCAGTCCTGTAGGTCATTTATTATAACCCCAGTCTCATAAATCTTTTCAGAAACAGTCTTTCAGAAGGCAAGGTTTATCCTGACTCAGGATGGGCCTGTGTGGGGGCGACTACTCACAACAGTAAGAATGATCGGTTTGCGTACAGTAAAGGCAATGGGTCTGTGTCTATTTGACAGAAATCTATATGCATTTGCCTATCATTTCTGACAATTTGATAAACAAAATGTCTATTATGCTTGAGTAAATGAAACCCTAGTCTATATCCACGACGTTCCACTTTCGAGATTGCTCCGGTGCCGCAGGAGATTCCGCCGGATGCATGTCTTTTTGCCGATGTCTGTTACGTTCCCCTTTCTTTGTGTTGGAATTTTAAACTCTGGTGGATTTCTGAGGACTATGGTTAACTGCTCCTCAGATCTCTGCAGGATAAATTGAGACAGCTAGATAGACTATGTGGCCAATCTGAGTTTTCTGTTGCACGACTAAAACAACTTTTGAACGTACACATGTTCCACCAAAACAAGTTCCTTCCCGAGGCTATTTTGCAGAGGCTCCGTGCGGAATCTAGCGCCGCCCATGACGATTGTGATTGGTTTAAACAAATGCCAATAAACCAGAGCACGTGTTTCAATTCAGTGTGTTTTCAACTCTTTGTTGAACAGAGAGTGCCATCTAGTGAACTCAGAAAATAAAGACAGTGGTTCGCGAAGCTTCATTTGACCATCACTATTGGACTATCAATTTTAAAGACAAAGGTACAGTTCTGACACCCTCTCCTACCCTACCACAATGATGACTCAATCCTCAAAGGACATTAACAGTCAAAGCAGCAAGACCAGATTCTGTCTCTCCTTTCCCCCTGAAGCAATGCACTGATCAGCTGGACATCTTCAACCCTTCACTATCATCTCTTTCCCTCAAAAAACAAGGACCAGAGAACTTACTGTAATGACTACAGACCTCTGTGTTAATTAAGTAATTTGAGCGCCTTGTCCTGTCGCCCCCACTCCCGGAACCTCTACAGGCCTGTTGGCTCTGTAGGCAAACTTCAGACGATGCAGATAACATACAATACAACTTTATTGGCAGTTTACATTAAAATTCATTTTGCATCCTCTGGCAGTTCGTTCAAGAAATGTATGCACAGGTTGAGCATACAGTAGCACATGTGACACTGTTCATAGATGTGCAAGACATATCAAACGTTAATTATACTTGTACATATCACATTTTATCCTCAGCAGCACACTGATTTTGGTTTAGCAACAAAATAGACTGATGTATAAAATAATTATTCAGCCTTGCGTTGGGACTCTAAATCGGCTATTGGACAGCAGAAAATGGTATTCTTTGTTGCAAGGAGTCAGAAGAGATACTGTTAGCAAGTCTGAGTATGCTCTTGTTGTGAGTTGCTTGAAAGGAGTGTGCCACAGGTTGGCCAATAATTATACAACTTCAGATTTAAATAGTTTAGTTTTTCACATAGGCTGCTGAGCCAGGCTGTTCTGCAATACAGCATGACACTTTCACTGATTTAAAAAAACAACTGAAAAATAATTGGGCTACTGGCTCTAAAAGATCTGAGCCTACGGAGAAAGTAAATGCCCTGCTGTATATTCTTACAAATATATTCTAGATGCAGAGTCCATTATACTGTGGGATCTATCATCCCAACACCATGGTATTCATATTAAGGTATTTGTTTGGTTTCTACATTGTGAAATGCCACTGGAGACCAGTGAGAATTAAGTGGAAGGACAAAAATGATGTACTGTTTTTTTTTTTTTTTTTGCACATAATTCAGTTAGCCAGTCAACATTACAATGGTACAGTCTGCCGTCCCCGCTTTCAGTCAGCAGAGATAATAAACATCCATGGTCTTTCCCCTGTCCTGTACACAAACACGAACAAGTGTGGCTTGGTTTAATTTACAGAGCCCGGGCTGTGTATGGACACACATTTTATTTCATTGCACACAGAACGAACAACTAGCGGACTGAAAGGGGATAGCCGCTGAATTTGAAAAGAAAGTATTGTATTAGAATCGCAGACTCCACTTTTAATGCAAATCTTTTGGAATAATATCTCTGTACATTGCACATAATCATTATAATCACCTTTATACTTTTGCATGCCCTGGTCCATATTTTGCACATTGCATGTTCTTCATTTCAAAAAACTATACAGCTCTTTTAATTTAGTTAACGGTTGTATTTTTACTTTTTTAAATAGATGTTTCATTTTTTATTGTAATTGTTTCATATGTATGATTCTGTTGTATGTGATAACCTACTTGGCAATAAACCTGATTTCCCAGCTCATTGGTAAGAGGCTGTTTTGTAGTGCCAAGCAATCACCCACAGTCTTTCTCCCAGTGCATCCTTCATCATTAGGCCCAAACAGCCTGTATACACCAACTCTCCTTTATGACTGTCTCTTGCCTATACCTTCATTTGGCTTACTATTCTCGGCTCCCATTTCCTTGTTATTCCTTGAGCTGGTGGTGTCAGTGGGTCAGGATTTGTTTGCAGCTTTATCCGAGAGGGTAGCATACACTGGCCATCTCCACATGGCCATTAGATGCTTTTTCTCTTTATATAATAAGGTTCCAACAGTGGTTGCAGTGGCTTTTAAAAAAAGAGCAGATCTTCTATGCAGATGATATCCAGCTATATGTCTCTTTTAACCCGGAAGAGACTGACAAAGTGTTGGAATTGCTCAAATGTTTGACTTCCATCAAGGATTGGCTGGCAAACAACTTCCTACAGCTCAATGAGATAAGACGGAAGTCCGTATTGTTGCTACGGACACTACAACTTCCAAGGTTACTCAGCTCTTGGGGTCCATTTCTTTAGCGGTACAGTCCAAACTGAGAAACCCTGGTGTTATATTTGACAATAACATGTATTTTGATCAACATATCAAATCACTGACCCACACATGTTTCTTTCAATTAAGAAACATTGCCAAACTTAGAGCTGTTGTTTTGAATTCTGAGCTTGAGATGATTATTCATGGATTTATATCATCCCGGCTTGATTACTGCAATTCCATTTTCACTTGTCTTAGCAAGTCGTCCCGGGACTGTCTACAACTAGTCCAGAACGCTGCTGCAAGGCTGTTGACCAGATCCAGTAGGATGTCGCACATCACTCCAATTTTATACTCTTACATTGCAACCCAGTCTCAAGGCAGTTCGAGAAATGGTCACGTTATTTAATCTATTGATTCGTGTTCTTGGGGACGTTTTTCTCGTTTTTTTTTTCGTGGTGGCCAGCACAAAAATGTAAAAAATTGTATTTCAATGGTAAGCATATTTCATGATCGCAGCACGAAAACGGTAGGGATTAGTATGAAAAGCCAGGACTTTCACCCGGGAGACTGGAGATCGTGTCCCGTGTGTGGCGTTTTGTTTCCCTGTTGTCTTCCTAATCACAACCGTTCCGTTATTGGCGCGCGTCCCCCGCGGCCGTTTCCCGTCGTGTGAGGCGTCCTTTCCCTGTTGTGTTTTTCAATCAATAGATTAAAAATAACGTGACAATTACACAAATTGCTGTGAGACCGTGTTGTACATTGGCTTCAGATCAAGTTCAGGATCCAATTTAAAGTTCTTGTTCTGGCTTATAAAGCTTTGCATGGTCTGGCACCTGTTTATATCTCGGACCTGCTCCATCCGTACATTACACTACTAACGGTTCCCTCAGGTCTTCTAACCAAGGATTATTGGTGGTCCCACACACTTGTTTAAAAACTAAAGGTAACCGTTCCTTTGAAGCAGTGGCTCCAAACCTGTGGAACGTCCTTCCTACGGTCTTACGTTCTGCAGTATCTGTTGAAGCTTTTAAAAAGCAGCTGAAGACACATTTGTTTAAACTCGCTTTTGACTCACGTTTGTAAACTTTGGTTTTTAATCGTTGAAATGATTTTCGTTGGTCGTTAAATTATTATCTTGTTTAGCACTTTGTGACTTTGTCTGTAAAAGGTGCTATATCAAATAAACATTATCTATCTTACCTCAGCCATAATGGGAAACAATCCAATATTAAGAATGTTTTTTGCCAAAAATGTTTTTATTTATTTATTTTTTATACATCTGTACATTGTATGGCATATGTTTTTGAGTGTGCACTGTGTGTTTGTTTGTTTATTCAAAATGACGACAGTTTGCAATATGTACATATTGCTCATCTTGGTTGGATACTTTTGGACCCATGCTTATTATAATATTTAATCTCAACATGTCCGTGCAAAGCATACGGTCAGTAAATCATTTCATTCACCAATAGCACCACTACAACACTAAATGCATGTGTCAGGCCAAATTTGTGCTTAAATTAATTAAATCCTTTTTCAGTTTTTAGTCCACCAATTCCTAATAAGTGTTGTGGTTTTTCCTGTTTAATTGTATTAATTAATTCCCTGTTTCCTTATTGTTTATTGTCTCATGTCTTTCTGTTCCATCCATATGCATGTTTAATACTTAAGGTTTCTTGTTTTACTTGGTACTACTTGTTTCTCTCTGTAATGTCTTGCTTTACTTCCTGCCTTGTGTGTTTGGTTGTCCCACCTCTGTGATTGTCTGCCCTGTCCTGATGTGTTTCACCTGTTCAGCAGCCCTCATGTCACCTGTCGGTCGATAGTGAAAGAGGTGATGCCTGCTTCGACCCTGGACGATTGGAGGGCGATAGCGGAGGGTTTTCACCAGCGCTGGAACTTCCCCAACTGTGTTAGCTCCATAGATGGCAAACACGTTGTCATCAGGACCCCCTCCAACTCTGGCTCGCTGTTCTACAACTACAAGGGGACTTTTTCTATTGTCCTCTTGGCAATTGTAGATGCAGAGTACTGTTACAGGGTTGTTGACGTTGGAGGATATGGGAGAACCAGTTACCGTGGGTCTCTCCACAACTCTGATTTTGGAGAGGGCCCCTGTGATGGCACCCTGGACCTCCCTGAAGATGCTGTGGTCCCTGGAGCAGAGCACAGAGGCTCACTGCCATTTGTGTTTGTGGGAGATGAGTCCTTTCCCCTCCGCAGGAACCTGATGAGGCCATTCCCAGGCTCCCACATCACAAGAGAGCAGAGGACTTTTAATTTCCACAGCCGTGTCAGGTTGGTTGTTGAAGATGCTTTTGGCATCCTCTCCTCGCAGTGGCGCATGTACCGATGTGTAATTGGAGTCAGCCATGAGACTGCAGAGCTGTGTGAGAGCCACCTGTGTCCTTCACAACTTCCTGAGGGGGAAAAAGGCAGGACCACATCATCAAGAACCAGAGGATGCTGGGTGTATCCACAATTTTACACTGCCAACTGCTACTTATGAGAAATATACCAATATATTTAAAAACTACAACTCCCACTAGAGACGCACCACAGAACTTGTTACAAAGCTAGTATACTTGAAGTTCTTCCGGACTTGTTCAGCTCCTGTTTTTCTGCTGTCTGCTGTGAATGGGCTTCATTCCATTTCAGATTGCTGCCGCCCGCCGGCCGACCGAGCAAACAGCACATGAAACAAATAAATGAAACTGACCAAGACATAACAACAAAACTACATACATAAATAAATATAAATAACTATGATCTGAAATACACGATAAAATAATAATACAAAACCTACATAAGTAAATAAAAAGTGGGGAATAAGTACAAAACCAACCGTGCACTGCTCATACTCACAAGTGTGCACTACACATAAATTAGTCATTCAACACCAGACAGTAAAGTATGGGTCGTCCCCAAGTGTTTCCACCAAATGAGACAAGTCTTTATTTGCAAGAACATTTCTAAAGGGGCCCCAGACGTTATCAAAAATTGGTTGCTTACCCCTGACTGCATATGTGATCTTTTCTAAGGGCAGAGTTGCTGTTAATTCCGAAAGCCATTTATCTATCCTTGGTCTATCCACCTCTTTCCAAGCAATTGCAATGACTATTTTGGCCAACAACAGACCTATATCTAAAAATAATCGATGCTTCTTTCTTATGTTACAGTTAGCTGGGTAGATACCCAATAGAAAATGTTTTGGTTCTAAATGTGAATTTATTTCTAATATTTCCTCAATACACTGTTTCACTTCCCAGAATTTCTTTATTTGAGAACACTGCCACAAACAATGGAAAATCGTGCCCTTTTCCTTGTCACATTTTATGCAAACATCCAGTATGGCGTTATTGAATTTGTTAAGTTTAACTTGAATCATGTAAGAATGCATTAACCAGTTGTACTGCAGAAATTTTAAACGTGTGTTCACTGTTTGTAATTTTGCTTTGGTACATGCCCTCTCCCACTCCTCAATGGAGATATTCTCCTATAGGTCCTCTCTCCAGGACTCAAGCTTATTTACTGACGTTTCTGATGATTCACCAACCAGTTTATTATATATTTTGGAAATCAAGACCCTTCCCTGGCAGTCTCTCACCATCATTTCTTTGAGTGATGATGGGCTAGGAATGGACAAGGACTGATTTTGTTGAGTTCTAATAAAATCTCTCAGTTGTAAATATCTAAAGAACTGGCTGTGAGCTATGTTGTGCTTGACAACAATTTAATCAAAAGACATGAGATGAGTATTGTCATGACTATAAAGATCTATTTTTTGTAACCCCTGTTCAGCCCAAATTTTAAACCCCCCCTCACCTCCTCCTGGGGGGAAGAGATAATTCCCCTTATCGGACTAAATAATGAGAGCGAGTCAACTACTTTGAGATATTTCTTAACCTGTTGCCACACACTAATCATATTTTTAACCATATGATTCTTGGTGTTATTTTTGAGTTTCTTAAAATTAGCTGAGAACAGGTAAATGGGCAAAGGCAGCTTCAGTGTATCACCTTCCATTTCTCTCCACAGTGGCACATTCTCCTCAGAGTAGTAGAGCATCAGTGTTCTCAGTTGCGCCGCCCAGTAGTACCATAGTGGGTTTGGGCATTTAAGCCCTCCTCTATCATAAGGCAAGTACAACAATGATAGGCACAGCCTGGGTCATCTATTGTTCCATAGAAACTTGATGAAAAGTGTCTTCAGCTGAGAGAATAAATTGCTTGGTGATGGCAGAGGTACATTTTGAAATAAATACAACAGTTTAGGAAGTACATTCATTTTGAGAGTATTTATTTCCCCCATTAACGACATTGGCAACATAGCCCATTTATCTAAAGAATTTGAGATCTCTTGCATAACTGGTCTATAGTTAGTTTCTATGATATTGTTAAGCAATGGAACAATTTAAATGCCTAAATAAGAGAAGCAATTGATGACCTTACATTGTGCAACTACATTTCAATCAGGAGAGACTTCGTTTACAGATATGCAAAATATTTATTGTACAACTGCATGATAAAATGTACACAGTCTTTTGGAGATTAGACTCCATCGAAATAATAATATTTTTAAAGGGGTAGAGAATAGGAACATAACTCCCCGATGGAGTCTAGACACTGGTGGTGGCGGAGAAGGAGACCGGAGACCAGACCGACGAGGCAACAGAGCGGTCAGCCGGAAGAATTCAATTATTTCAATTTATATTATCAAATCATAACAAGAGTTACATCACGACACTTTACAGATAGAGTAGGTGTAGACCACGCTCTATAATTATAAAGTCCCAACAATTCTAGTAATCCCCCCCAAGAGCAAGCATTTAGTGCGACAGTGGCAAGGAAAACTCCCTTTAAGGAAGAAACCTCGGACAGACCCAGGCTCTTGGTAGGCGGTGTCTGACGGTGCTGGTTGGGGGTGTGATGAACAGTGGCAAAAATAGACACAATAAAGATAATGAAACAGTGACTAGGAAATGGTAGTCGTAGTAGTTCATGTCATAGCAGGGCACTGCAGGCGTTACAGTAAGTAGCGTGGCACGGCAGGGCATGGCTGGACGTAGCAGGGTCAGCAGGACGCAGCAGGGCACCGTGAAGCGTAGCAGGGTGCAGTGAAGCAGGACCACAGCGATGGCTGCAACAAAGATCTTGGTGCCATCCTAATCCAACGAAATATGCTGGGAAAAGAAACATAAGGACTCCGGGGAGTAAACTCCCCAGATCTAGGTTAGTAACAGCATTTCTGGATCTCCTCACTCCCTAACTATACGCTTTGCCAAAGAGGAGGGTTTACAGTTTATTCTTAAATGTGGTGACAGTGTCCCCCGAACCCAGACTGGGAGCTGGTTCCACAGGGGAGGTGCCTGGTAGCTGAAAGCTCTGGCTCCCATCCCACTTTTAGAGATTCTAGGAACCACGAGTAACTCAGAATTTTGCGAGCGTAGTGCTCTAGTGGGACAATAGGTACGAAGAGCTCTTCTAGATATGATACGCTAGACCATATGGAGCTTTGTAGGTCAGGAGAAGGATTTTAAATTCAAAGAAACCCGATGACTGGAGGCGGCAGGGGAGGTGGAGGATTGAGCGCTTTGCCTGAAACGACAGCTGACAGCACGGGGAGAACAGATTTAAAGCAGAGCTGTAATGCTGTGATTGGCCCTTGAATTTCGTCCATGTCTGATTGGTTTAACTGGAAGTATCGCTTCTAACAGCTGATTTGATTTAAGAAGAAAGAGTAGTGAATGGGTTAATGACGTCTTCCTGAAAGAATTTACGCAGAGCTTCATTAGTTGGATTTTCCCTGTCTACTTGGTTTAATAACATAATGGATGATTTAGATTTATTAATCTTATACCCTGAAATCTTACCGAACTTCCTAATCAGGTCTAGCAGGGCCGGGATGGATTTATTGGTATTTTTGAGAAAAACAATTATGTCATCTGCATATAAAGCTAAACGGTGTTCCGTCGGTCCTATGGTTATTACAGAAATGCTATCATGTGACCTCACTGCAATTGCCAAAGGTTTGATTGTAGTGAACAACAATGGAGACAAAGGGTACCCTTTTTTACACCCTCAATTTATTTTTATAGTTTTTGATATATTACTGTTAGTCAAAATGTGTGCATGTGGTTCCTTATAGAGTAATCTTATCCTATTACAAAAATCCTCCCCCAAACCAAAGCATGCCAGAATCTCAAACAAATATGACCATTCCACTCTGTCAAATGCTTTTTCAGCATCGAGTGACAATAAAACAGTGTCTGGGGCCCCCTTTTGATGATAAAGAATTTTCAAAATCATTCTGACATTGTGGAAGCCTTGTCTGCCATGAATAAACCCGTTCTGATCCCTCCCAATTATCTTAGTTATTATTTCTTCGATTCTTAAAAATCGATGCTAAAATCTTACAAAGTATTTTCAAATCTGCGTTTAGCAGACTGATAGGTCTCCAGTTTTCACATTTATTATTTGGTTTACCTGCCTTTCAGAACAGAGTAATTAATACTCCTCTTAGAGACAATGGCAAGGTACCATTTTGGAAGGACTCTGTAAACATTTCTAAAATTGGAGTCAGCAATTTATTTTTCAGTTTTTTATAGATTTCAATTGGGAGGCCATCAGGTCCGGGAGTTTTTTCCTACTTTAATACTATCAATTGCAGCAGATAATTCCTCTACTGTAATATCTTTCTCCAAATTAGTCCTAAGGTTTTCTGGTATATTAGGTATATTTATACGGTCTAAAAACACTTCTAGTTGTCATTAATAATTTATGAACTATAAAGACCCTCATAAAATTTCCTGAAGGTTTCATTTATTTCTGTTGGATCTACAATGGTTTCTCCTTGATCACTCTGCAGTGAGTTGATAGCTCTTTTGCTCTGTAGCTGCTTGAACTTGCAAGAACTTTTCCAGGTTTTTCACCCTGATCATAGGACTGCTTAAGTCGCAACAGACTGGCCATCGCTTTTGATGCAGATAATTCGTTGTATTGTGCTCTAAGCAGCAAGAGATTTTGATGAGATTCTGTTGACCTTGTTCGATAATACTCATTTTCTATTTCCGTTATATTCTTCTCTAAGTTTTTTGCCTTTTGAAAAGTCAATTTTGCTTTAGAGCTTGTGATGCTGATTATTTGGCCTCTAATATAAGCCTTAAAGGCCTCCCATCTCATGCTTGCCGAAGTTTCTGTTGTATTAGTTTCAAAACAGAAACTGAATTGTTCATCCAGAAAAGAGACAAAGCCGGGGTCCACCAGCCATTTTTGTTTACAACGCCAAATCTTAGCGTCTTTCACTAACTTTGAGTCCTGATATACCAATGAGTTGGGAGCATGGTCTGAAATTAGGATAGCATCATAAGAACATTCCTTGACTTTGTGCCTTAACTTTGCAGATATCAAAAATAAGTCAATTCTTGAATAGGACTTGTGTACACCGGATTAATACGAAAACTTTAAATTGTCAGGGTTTTCTGCCCTCCAGATATCTATTAAGTTCAATTCTTTCATGAAGTGATGTATAATTACCGTACTACCAATGTGAGACTCTACGGCTCCAGAGCTCCTATCCTTTGCCAGATCTAATGCACAGTTAAAATCGCCCCCCACCACACATTTACCAGGAAAAGTGGACAAAATAAGAAATAAGTTTTGAAGAAAGTTGGGGTCATCTGTATTTGGTGCATAGATGTTCGCCAAAATAATTTGCTCTTTTAGTACATTTCCTTGAAAGATAAGGTATTGTCCGAATTTGTCTTTGATAACCTTATTCACCTGGAGTGGTATTGACTCATGCACCAAAGTAGTGACACCTCTAGCATGAGAGTTAAACAATGCAGAAAAGACCTTGCCTCTCCATCTCCTCCTAATTTTCAGATCCTCATTGTACATCAGGTGTGTTTCCTGAAGAAACACAATATTAGACTGCATTGATTTTATCCTGTTCATGACTTGTTTGTTTTTGTAACCCCCTGCAGTTCCATGATGTGATTTAAATTTTTATCTCACTCAACATTTTGTATAGTTTGTATAGTTATACTCCCCAAACATTTTAAGGTGTTTGTAAAAAGTAAAAAATGAAACAAACAAAAGAAAAACATAAACAATATTACTGACGAACACTATACCCAAACCAACACCCATATCCAGGACACTTCGCCTGAATTTCTTTCCCCTGTAATCTTAAAACTTCCAGATAGCTGTTAACTGTTCCACCCCAAGGGTAAGACAGTATCACTGAGCTAACAAAAAACAAACAACTAATTATAACACTAACCTTACTATTATTTTTATAATTATAAGTATTATGCTACCATAATTAAACCTTAAATATTTTTCTTTCATGAACACCCTCCTTGTACTATGAACTAAATAAAATTTCACTCTCTGAAGTCACTATGTTGTTCATTTCATGTGTACTAGTGCAATTGAACATATCATTTATTTTTTCTGGAATTCATTAGGGACCTAAATTAAAGTTGTAAAAAACTGTGGTTTGCACCACAGGTTTTAAATCACATGAACTACCCATTAACATTTATTTACTTTTTACTAAGTTCATAGATGATTTAACATCTCTAGGTGTCCTAGATGCTCTCCGGAGACACCCTCTACAAACAAAGTGCCTTTTTGTGAAAGCTGAAAAGGGTTTAACAGCGACTGATGTGGAGAATATCTTCCAGATCATTTACTCAGAAAGAGGGAGTAATGCATTTCGAGAAGAGTGCCGGATCCTGGCTTTCTGGCAAGACTATCTTCAGGATGCTGAAAGTAAGTTCTGCATTTTGGCAATGTATTTCAATATGAGACAGTTTACTATTATTTGTCTTCTGCCGTGGCTTAAATAGTCATGAGCTGGAATGAACCTCTGTCTCCCTTGTTCAGGTGAGGTGAATAAATGGTAGGGGGATGTGTGATGCTCGTACTCCCTTGCCTCTCATCCTTATACCACTAGTTAGCTACTGTATCGCTGCTGCTCTGCCAATACTGCCGAGCAGTTTAAGTACATTATTGTTGTCATATGCACAATGATTACAGAAGTCGTTGGCAATGAAAGGCAACAGGCTCACTCCAACAATGCTCATGAATTAACTATAAAAATAGAAATCATGAAAGTTAATATATAGGCCTTAAATATAAATTAAATAGAAATTTGTGTAGACAGTATTACCAAAGAAAACACTGAATGTAAACTGAATTATATGACATATCGTAGATTCAAAGTTTATTACGAATTAATAAAATGCATAATAATACAAATTCAATCAAAATAATGTTCTTAAGTGCCGCTGCGGAGCCTTGAAAAAGTCAACCAAAAGCAAAGTCAATTACAGGGCTCCACACACACTTATTGAAGTCGAGTTACATCCAAGTAACTCCTATGTGTAATCAGTCTCACTCCTTAAACTGATTTAAACAAGCTAAAGTGACTTTGTGAAGCCATTTGAAGATATATTTCAAGCCATGGCTTTGTCTTTCAGATTGTATAATGTGAACTTTTTTTAAGTTGATAAAAGTGTGGCACAAACACAATTTGGTTATGGTTAAGGTCATGGCAAGGGTTCAAAAAAGATCATACATGGCAATCTTTCAAATTCAGATTTGGGGTAGCTAGATGTGTCCAAACAACTGTACATAGCTATGAGTCGTAAAAGAACAAATTTTCTCCAACAATCCATTAGTTCATTTTGTACACACAGGACAGGATGGTTGTTGTTAATTGTTTTATAAATGTTGTCCAGCCCATTGCTATGGCAGAATATTGGTTGTGGTATGGCCTTCTAACAAATAAATAGTTTTGTTACTACTCTATGTGTACTGGCTTACTGTCTTTTTAGTATCTATTTTGATGGGATATGTGCATCGCAGACTTGAAATGTAATTTTTTTTATTAAACAAAACTGTATACAAAATGAGCTTATTTAAGTAATAAAAACACAGGGTTCATCTTTGTCAATATGGTTATAATTATACTTTTTGTAAAATGATACATAATATGCACAGCATGTATTTATATGGTGATAATTGCTATGGGTTTTCATTAGTCACATTATTATTAGTCATCATTTCTTTGAAGCAGTGTTCTATCCCATGAGTCAATCATTGGATTAATTTGCATTAAATCAACATCCCAGTGGTGGTAATAAGGGGGTTGCACATGCACATGATTCAGTCTTACATGTTGAGGCAGTTGGAGCATTCCCACTGTCCAGAGTTGCAGTGGGGACCTGCTCTCCATTGTCCTTAAGCTGTGGTTGTTCCACTGCCTTACAAACTCATCCACAGATCCGTTTACTCTTGGAAGGTAAACATGGTAAAGAGCCCTAATGTGAAGTGGATCAGTGCTGTCTAAAATTCCAACATTTTCCATAAAGAGGAAAAGGTCTTTAAAGTATGCTGACACCACCCTGTTTAGTTCTCCCCATTACGATTATGAACACTACGTCCAACCATGAAACTTCCCCTGTTTGCCCCTCAATTTTCAATCATAAACCATGCTATATCGATATTTTCACTCCCAGCATCACTCCGGACATGTGGGAGTCTAAATACATCAATAGCACCCTGAAAACATTGCAAGGCAGTTTCTGCTCTGTTGTCTGTGTAACATTGTAGGTAAGTAATTCAGCGGCTATAGCCATCAATTCCTCCATGAAACACAAATCCCCATGGATTCAACTTGTGGTTTGTGTCAATGTGCCTGGAATAAGAATACATGTTATTATTTTTGAAACACTTGGTTGCTCATCAAAATGTAAGTTATTTGGCTTTGCTGTCTTACATTTTGTATATACAGTATATTTTAAATGGCTTATTATTTATTTGGTCTTCTTAAATCAGTACATCAATCTTTTGTGACTTGCTTCATTCACCATCTAGGGAGTAATGACTAATGCCAATCAAATTTACAAAACAACACATACCACACTTACTTTGGGACAGAGACAATGTAGACCCTCCTTTGTATTGCCCTTTGTCCTCTAAGGCTCTTCCCACGGGATCTACTGTTCTTAATTGCTCTTGCACTCGCCATCTCTGAACTCTTATCCCTCTCCCTCTCAAACTACCAGTGATGTAGATCTCTCCTGAGCCAGGGGTTTGTCTAAGAACCTGAGTAATAAGATGGTTAAGATCATCATTTGAAATGTTGGTAAAACTCCCATAGTCCATTAAACCAAGATATGTCCTGTGGTTGTACAGTGTTCGGATGTTTACAGACAGCATTCGAAATATGGCCATCCAGCTAAATCCTAAATCCTGCATGTGAGTAAGCTGAACTGCTGGTATGTTGCACCTTAAAAGCGAAAAAAAGAAAGAAATAGGAGTGAATTGCTGATTTTATATTCAGTGGTGGACTGTAATCAAGTACATTTACATGAGTACTATAATTCGAAAGTTTGTAACATACTTTTGACGTAATGGAGTAGAGGTATAAAGTAGCCGGAAATGAAAATATTGTAGTGAAGTTGAGTACCTCCAATTTGTAGGATACTTTGTTACAGTTCTAAATATATTTATTTCCCACCACAGCATAACACCTTGTATTAATAATCTTAGCAATTTCTTGATTGTAACATGTACTAAAAAAGGAAAATATAAACCAAACCTCCATCCCCATACATTTGGTCAACGCTGAAGTTGGCTTCCGATTCAAAGTTTCCAATTCAAAGTTACAGGGAAATTAAATTGAAAGTTTATTTCTAAATACACTTTTACAGATCTGAAAATATGTTTAAAAAAATCGATAGCTTCTCTGGGATAATTTTGTCCTGATTTGATAAGGTATAATGGTTTTAGATCTGACCTAGTTCAATGTGGTTTACATGTGAAGAAAAAAAAAACAGTCAAATCTCCCAGGATCAGTGGCTCAGCAATGTAAGTTATAGTCTATGTTTCCCTTAACTGTCAAATCGGTCGCTGTGAATCGGACTTCAGCATCATTACAGTTGTTTCGAGATAAATGTGTGCCCATACCATGCACTTCCATTTGAAGTGTTACTTCTGCCAACATCTCCCAAAGACACTCATAAATTCCTTCAAGAATGATGCATAATGTTCTTTCAGCAATACTTTGTTGAACAGGTATGCTCATAAGCACCAAGAATGTCGCAATAATGGAAATGATCCTCAAGGTGACGCAATATAATTTCCAAACTGTTTGTGTCGTTTGGCGTGCCTGCTGGAGGGAGGATAGACTGGTGCAGGGAGGGGAGGGTGATGCAGGGAGGGGAGGATGATGCAGGGAGGAGAGGGTGTTGCAGGGAGGAGAGGGTGGTGCTGGAGGATGATGGTGATAGGAGAGGATGATGGAGGTAGGAGAGGGTGTTGCAGGGAGGGGAGGGTTGCTGGATGCTCTGCAGGGAGGGGGTGGCTCAATGTAGCTGGCTCCCTCCATTGAAAATTGGACACAATGGGGCCAAAAGAAACTCGAAAATGGACATTAACCGCCATGGCCGCTGGGATGAGGCCCCAGCACCACTCCTACGTCTCTCCTGCTCTTTTGTCCTTTCTTTTTTATATTGATCCCTCAAATTATTCCACCTTGTTCAGCAGATCTCCTCTAATGACAACATAGGGTGAAGAAAGCACATCACTTTCCTGTGCCATAAAACCGTGTTTTCTAAATACCATGTTATTATCTAGCTTTGTCTATTTGTGTGATAGCTGGTCATATCCCATATGGTATCTATTGCCACATGGTGTCATGCTATCTTAACTTGTGGTAGGTTCATACTATGGTTCATACAGACGTTTCAGATATATTTCCAACCTGCCAGGAACAACAATGTCAGCTATTGTCCTACAGGCTGCGTTTCGCTGATCCAACTTGGAGAAAATGGTCATGAAGGTATTCAAAAGCATAAGCCAGCAGAGGAAGGGAGAACCAATCCTTTATCATGACTCCATCTTTCTTTCCCACGAAAAAGAAACTAGCTCCAGCTGGGGAAGTGGAAGAGCGGAGGAACCCCATGACTAGGGCCTCCTTATATGTAATCCTCCATTGCTCTTGTCTTCTGGGGAGAAAAGGAGTAGAGACAGAGGACAGGTACAGGGCAAAAGATCAATACAATACAGAACAGTCATATGGGTGTTTAGGTGCAAGAGTGGACCCCCACCTTTGGCTAAATACGTCACAGAAATCGGCGTTCATAGGGGGAACAACAGACAGACCAGGAGTGAGCTGAACTGCTACAATGCCTTAAGTAGGATGAGAACAGTATAATTAATAGTTGAGGCCCATGACTAGGGTCGGGTACCGAATTTGCACCGATTCACATTAAATCAAACGGTGCCAAATTTTGGTAGGCCTATCTGAGAGCATGTTGATAGAGAGCGGGAGTCATCTCTGATGCACACGCAGAGGTGCAGACGGAGAAAAATAACATCACGTTTGTTTAAGTCACAGTGAGTCACGGCAACGCCTGTAAAGCATTTGCAAGTATGGTTACAGTTTTCAAAACTCCACGCAGACAGCGTTCGCTGCAATATAATATAATGGCGAGGCGATAGCTGTCACGGTGCGGTTACACTTCCTCTGAGACAGACGGGCACAGCAGTGTTCTCTATGCCCTGGTGACTAACTGACAGGCTGGAGATTGTAGACCTAAACAGTTCTCTTTGCCCTGGTGACAGACTGCCAGGCTGGAGTTTGTAAGGCAAGGCAATTGAAAGTGCTTAAAACATTAAAGAGCAATTACAAAGAGATAGAAACTAAAAACAAGAATAAGATACAAATACAAGAATAGAAGTTACAGCGCAGTGTAAGAAATGATTGCCTATTAAATTTAATACCATATTGGTCAGAATATAAGACGACCTCCCCCCCCCACTCCCTCTTTCAAGACTCATTTTTGGAAAAATGCTTTTTGAAGACCAAATCTTTTTTTATAAAGAAAATAATTTCATTTAAATTTAAAATTCTAATAAAAACACATTATATAAAACAAGGTAGGCTGTTGTTTTGTTTTAAATAAATACAAATTTCAATATCTTTTTAGATGAAAGTATCACATTTAAATTAACGGTAAATATTCCCAAGGCCTTCAGCTAAATGACTGCTCTGGTAATGGGCATACTGTGATGGTTGGGGTCGGCTGGCTGTGAGTTTGTTTATTTTTCTGGCTCTGCCTCTCTCCCTGTGTCTCTTTTGCTTTCCCTCCTCCCCTCCTGTTTACTGCCTGCCAGCTGACAAGACGCACCTGCTGCCAATCCACCATCACCGTTCTCCCGCCACGCACACCTGCCAGCCATCTACAATCAAGCACAGTACTTCAACCCCGGCTCAACCGACCATCTCCACTGAATTGTTGTCTCAGCTTCACCGGTGACGCTCGTATCAGCTATCTGAAAAATCCTTTGCACTTACGTGTCCATGTGTGTTTCCTTGTCTTACCCTTCTTTGTGTTTACTTCTCAGTGATCACTTCCAAACCCTCCATATCCAGTCAGCTGCCCTCTCCATCCAGTCCTCCTCCCACGGCACCCAGCTTCACCCTACCTCCGTCTCCGCGTCCAGCCAGGCCCTCCACGGCTCCTCTGCTTCCCATCGCCAGTGCCTCCTCCTCGGATCTTCGGCCCGGCTTTCCCCGCGCTCCCCTGAGCTCTCTCATCATCTTAGCCTCTGCCCCTGAGTCCCTCACCATCCTAGGTTTTCCCCTTGAGTCCCTTGCCCTCCTAGTTTCTACTCCTGAGTTCCTCGCCAGTCTTGGCTCGAGTTTTGTGTTTAATAAATTTAACTTTTGGAGTCTTGTGTTTGAGTCTGCTCTGTTCACCACAACATACCATCATTCAGTTTTTCAGTCACGTTATCACCAGGCTTGTTCAGAATTGAATTGAGAATGACTCCTAAATTTCAATTCTTGAATTTGAACTGAATTTGAACTGATGTCAAAAACAGGATCTAGAATTATAATTTGAATTAAAGAAAGCAGAAAAGCAATTCAATAAAAATTCAAAGAAATTCATATACATAATTTAAGTGTTTAATCAATGAAGCTTTACAATATGTCAGATATGATTGCATTACATATTCTATACATGCTATTAGTTTGAACTACTTGTACAGATTACATTAACAGGAAATGTTTTCCCACAGCAATAAATGTTACAAGCTCTAGTCCCAGAACAAATAATTAAGTTTGATTTATTGTAATTGTAATTTTGTGTAACATGATGGAACATGACTCCATTTCCCAGAATGCTTTACTTTAACCAAGTATTTAAAATTGTTGTCAAACAATTTGAGGTAGACATTTGTTTGAAAGTTTCTTTTCTACACAATTTGATGGTCAGCACTGGACTTTTTAAGTTTCCTTACAACTTCAGATTACAAACGTTTATAGATTTGACACCTGTAATAACAGTGACATGGAAAATAATAGCAGGCCTAAAAGGTCATCTGTACTAGTTCATTTTGAAAAACCAATTCCCACAAGAACACCTGGAAACCACAGAGCCGTATGCAAGCACTGCAGTGCTCCAGTCTGTGGCTCCATCAAGGCCACTTCAAATTTCAAAAGGCATCTACAAGTTAGTTAACAGACAGACAGTCTTTTATTTTGAAAACCATCTCTTGATGGTATTATGCTTCTGATATTTGATACCATCAGTGTTGGGGTCACTACTCAAGAACGTCTAATACACATTATTCACTTTAAAAAACAACCATAATGCATTACCTTATTATGGGGCAGACTCAATGATAAAACATTTGAGGAGCTATTGAGAATTAGATGCAACAGTGTTGCTCAGTGAGTTTTGCATTGGAATAAATGATAACTGCATTTACATCGACTTTGTGTTATTTGATTACTTTGAAATGAAAATATAATTGGAATGAAATGAAAATAACATTGGAACAAAACTAATTAAACAACATTGAAGGGGTAATTTATTTCAAGAATTTGATCATTATCTATATTTTGGAACAAAATGTATGCAGGCTTGAGGAGTGACTAGTTACGTGTAATGAAATTATGTTATTAAATTGCAAAATTAATGTAATTGTATTTAGTTGTATTACTGAGGTAAAATGTGTAATTTAATTAGTTACTAATCAAATTAAAAGGAAATTGCTTTGCATTGATAAAGTAATCCACATAAAGTAATCCAAACCACATTTATAATGGGTAACTTATAACAGTAAGCAATTATATTTCCAAAGTAACCTTCCTAACAATGAATGTATGTGAGATTCAACACATTCTTTCTGTTGTGTGACTGTGTGGAATTTCTTTGAATTGTCATGAATTTAATTCCACTTCCTGGCATTCAAATTCAAATTCAAATTCAACTTCCTGTGGGGCGGAGACAATTCAATTCAAATTCATTAACTGAATGGAGGCCAATTCTGAAATTCTGAATTTTGCACACGCCTGGTTATCACACACTCTCCTGTCAATCTCTTGGAAGCGGACGCTTTGAGGACCACAGTAAGTGTATCATTTCCACGCCTCGTTGTACTTCCGTTCTATCTTCCGACTATTAGGCTTTTTTGTAGCTGGATATATTATTTGTTTCATTTAATTTCTTTGATTCAGTGCTTTGCCGTGGGGCGCTCTCTCTCTCTTCAGTCTCCAAGTGATTGCCCTCCAAAACGGATTGGTGGATAAGTGGATTGGGTGCAAAGGTCGACACCACCTTAACCCGGCCATCCAAAGCTGTGACATCCTGTGACACCCTGTACGTCTGTACGTCTTAGCGTCCCAGCAAAGTGATGCAGACAGCATAAATCAGGAAACACCAGTGAAACTTCCCCTCTGAATCCTCCTACCCACTGAGGAGTCATTCGTGAGCTGTGTTCCTCTGATCTGCACTGATCCCTCCTCCTGGAATGGCAAAGCAGGTTGAAGGGTGACATGGGGACATCATGGTTGACGAAGTGGGAAAAGTTGGATCCTGGGCTGTGCTGAAACTGGCTGACCTGGATCCACCTTCCCTGCAGCGCTCCCGGGGTCGGTTGTCTATGCAGATGAAAAATCTTCCTGTGCCAGGCAGCCAGCTCGTCTTTGATATCCTCCTATAATCCCTAATAAAAGGAACTTAGCAGGGCCTCCTGGTTCCAGCCACTCTCTGCTGCAAGAGTAAAAATCCATAGTCTAATCGGGCACTGTCCCTGTCCCCTGACCCAGGCCGTGGAGACGTTTACCAGCCTCTTGGCCAGTGACTGGATAGTCAAAAACTGTCTGCAGATTATCAGAGAATGTTCGTTTACGTCTCCTCACGTTCCTTTTGGCGCCTGCTTGGATTGAGATTCTGAATTTAGATGGATTGCCCAGGATTCCTTCTTCATTCTTCATGGTGGTAGGACAATCAGTAACAAAACTCAATGTTTAAAATCTCTGAACTCTTGTCATCAAAGACAAGTGGAAACAAAGAACAATTGAGCTCAAAGAACTGAAAATGTTTATTTTATGTGCACACTTTTAAAATTTTAGTGTGTTATTTTTCATACATGTGTTTTTATCTGTATGTATGCCATATTTCTGTGTTTTAATGCACTTTCTCTTAACTTTATTCTGGTGTCCAAATCTCTTTGTTGATGTTCAGTTCTCTGGCTCTTAAAAATGTTATCTGAATCTGGTCCAAATTCACATTGATATCAACTAAATAACACTACTACAAGCATAATACATACATGTACATTCTTACTACACCGTAATAAGGGTTACAAATAGATAACAACAGAGTGAAAAAATATAATTTCCCCTTGCAGGATCAATAAAGTATGTCTTATTCTTCTTATATGCTAAATCAACTAGTTAAATTTTGTGCAACCAGCACCAGACTGTTACACAGTATAGCAACCTCTGTGTTCTACTGTCTGTATTGTGATGCCCGACGTACAAATGCACATTATTATGCACAGAAGATATGGTGACTGCCAAATCTTTGACATGTCCAGAAACCGGACCGTGCAAACACAGGCTGCGATGTTTGCTCATCTCCTAAAACCTGTTGATATTTTGGGTATGCATCTCTACCCCAGCCTTGTAAACCATTGGCTAGTTTGTAAACTGTCGCAAACTGAGGTAAAACTCATGGTTGAGACGCATATTACAAATGCACTGTATACATTTCCAAAGAATGCTTCTAAAACCCAAAAATACTTTCATATCCCACGTCTTAATCAGATTATGCTATATTCGGAAAAAGGCCTTATTCGGAATATTCAAAGAACTATGCTGTTTACATGACCTGTATCAAATTCGGAGTCATACTCAGTGTATTAACTGAGTGCTCCTAAAAGCCAAGGAGAAGACCCAATATTGGCATGTCAATAAAGTGCCTCTGTCGTTTTCTGCCTTTGCTCATCCGCATCAATACATCTTGCCGTTTCATTTTTGGATATGGCATCACTCTGAAGCAGATCCTGCAATTAAAATGTACAGAGTCTGTGTCGCTGTCAGCACAACTTGGCATTTCTAGTTGAGTGTTGTTTGAATCGAGGGAGTGGAGGAGAATTAATCTTGGATATGGCATATTGCAGCTTTCTTTTGTGCATACATATATGTATGATATTATGATGAGAGACAGCATCAAAACATGATTGAGTCGTGAATGATGTGCAGGTTGGGACTGGACTACAAATAACAAATACAAAGTGCATGAACATTTTCTGTATTTTTTATGCTTCAGTAAAAAACTGTTAACACTCAGTACAAACCCCAGTTTGTAAAATTGAATAAGGAGGTGCCTGCTAAAAGGATATGCCTGGTGTTATTCTATATTTTTGTGGATAAGAGAAAGAAGACAGACATTCTTTGGAGAGTCAGGCCAAAACTTGATCATGTGTCTCAGCCTTGCAAAGTCAGAAAAGGTTTGCATTGATGAGCAAATAATCCCATTCACAGGCTGTTTTCCACTCAGGGAATATGTTCCCGGCAAGCCAAACCCTACTGACAGACTAGGAGCCATGCACATGCCTGAGTTGATGGATACCAAGCATGCAGAACGTAGCAGAAATAAAAGTTGCAAGACCAAGACTTACATGAAGGTGTACCAACTGCAAGATGTTCCTCTGCAGTACCAAAAGGAGAAATTGCTTCCATGACTATCACTGCTAACAAAGAAAATACTAAGAAAGAAAGAAAGAAAGAAATTTGTCTCTTCATACTCAAATTATCCTGTTTTTCACTAACAGTGGACATGCTGTAAAATAGAAATCAAAATAATAATGTCTGAATATTAACATCATTTTTTAAACCCTTAACGAGTAGGAAATCACAAAAGATATGATAAGGTAACACATCTGTTATTTCTCCTCACTATTTAATAAACATTTAGTTAATTTAAGTATCAAGTGGGACTCCGTATCGGCATATACATAATATTAAAGGACTTGGATCAGGATCTGGGCCACAAAACTTGATCAGGACATCCGTAGTAGCTATTTTATTTATAGAATAGAATACAATACACTTTATTGTCCCCAAGCGGAAATTTGTCTTAGGCATAGTGCTATAATCTGTTGCTTTGCAACACAAACATAAGAAGACAGAGAAACCATTCTAAAATCGACATAAAATGAACAAAAAAAAAACATAAGATCAAGAAAACATATTAGGACATGAAGGAAGGACACATATGACTGTACAGACAACATGACATTTAAAAAAGTGACTAATAATTAAAATGCAAAGTGCTAAAAAGTGCTGGTGTATTTATTGAACTTTGCTCTATTTGTGCTAATATTTAATATTAAAGTTCAGCAGCTTGACAGAGGTTGGGATAAACTATAGCTTAAGTGTTTGTTTTACATCTCATTATTTTAATATAATATGTACTGTTTTACACGACTCACTTATACACATGTCTGCTTTGCTACAGTATTAAGTCCTCCACAAAAAGAGTCATGGTTTACAGTCACGCGAGACAGGTGTCCATGATGCAGATACAGATCTCCATTAAACTGTGTTCACCTAGAGCAAGGTTATAATCGTTAACAAAAACGAACGAAATAACGAAAACTAGGTGGGAAAAAACATTCTCATTAACTGAAATAAAAATAAAAACGAGGCATTACAAAAAAACGATAACTAAACTAAAACTGTAATGTCTGTTTGCAAAACTAACTAAAATAAAATTATTGAGTAAATGTCCTTAGTTTTCGTCTTTGTCGATGTTTTTCATAGAGCAAATAATGTTACATCTTTCCGACCATGACATTTCCCGTAGACATATATAGTTTCCGACTGGGAACCCAGAAATCCCGACATTCCACGTCAAATTGAACACAACATAGTCCGTGCCCCTTGCCTCGTCGCCTGGCATCATAGCGGTACTGAAAGTCGGAAGAAAGCGGCAGAGACCTATTTGATTATGACTGTGTCAGATAAAAGCAAGTGCCTTGCAGTGGAAGGTGGTACAATATGTGGAGAATTTATTACAGGGAAAAATCCCACGAATTTGAGAAGTACATTTGAGAAACGCACACAAGCTAGGAGGCTAACCTAGCTTACCTTAACAAGATAAAGGAGAAAGCAAAGCCCCTTTTCTCCGAAACAGAAGCTAACCCCGGTAACGTTACGGGCATGGATGTATGGATACAGGGCCAGGCAGCATGACAGAGACAACAGCAGGACAGAGAACACTACAGGAAGGCTTTCACCGGCGAACCGATAGCTGCTGGTTAGTACATACGCAGGAACACCAAAAGCGGGAGGAAGCGTGGGTTAATATGTGGATTGATACTGGGATGTCTAGCTACACAACTGTGTGAGTTGATGGACTTCAAAAAGTTTGCCACTTTACTCGAACCAAAGTTCATTACTACTATAAGTGTACGTAAGCCCAAAAGCCCAAAATGGCGTACGGCAAAAAAAAAGTCAGATTTATAAAAACGTGTGTACGCACACCTGTAAGCAATGTTCCCTTTATAAATCAGAGTTTATCTACAAGGGTGCGTACGTGGATCAGCCTCTTATCCCTCCCTGTACACGCCCATTTTTAACCATAAATAGTCAATGCAAAGCACCTCGTGAATGCTGATCAGTATATGAATAACACTAGCAGTTGTTACACTGAATCATGATGACTGGCGGAGAAAAAGCAAAAAACTTCTCAAACGTTCAGGAATTGCTGTAAATTGAATTATAATTTCGGCCTGTTCTTGCACAGTGTAGGGAAACCTGATCTATAACTACATGTATTAATAATACGTCCAAAACGGCAGGCATTACGGCACTCAGAGACAGCTTCGATATACCAGACCTATATAATAAGATTTAACAGAACTATATATTATATCCAAACAAGCCTTAGTGATAAAGTTGAAGATTATATATAATGTTTATTTAAAAAAAACACTTAACTGTCTGACATTTCCTTCTGGAAACAGCCGGCTGCCCCCAGGGTGGCGAGAACCTGTATTTGGACCGGGATGGCACGGTTCCGGCACGATGCCCTCTCTACTGGATCCAATTCAGTACATAGATCCAAGAGCTCAGCTTAAGGGAATCTAAATCGGCATCGTCATGGTCCCTGAAGTCTCTTTTTCTCCTGATTCTTCCATTAGTGTAGTCCTCATGCAGTGCCATCAGTGCCATCATGCAGCATTACGCACAGGGTCACCACAATATTTATATGTTTACAACAATTTGTGATTGTTATTGCCAACACAGCATCAACTAGTGGTATCCTCCACCCCACCCCAAGATACAATTTGAAGACGAAATAAAGTGTAATAGGCAAACACACTTCATGCAGTTTTTGTCACTAACAGTATTAAAGTTCGGTCTGATAACGAGGACATTAAGGGTAACAATTGCGCAAGAGCTTAATGACTGTATTTTCAGACTTTGACATTTTATGATATATGCACAGTATTAAAGACAGATATTTAGTTATTTACACTGTGTTTTGCAGTTAGTGGTAGGGTATTTGATGCTATCCTGTATTCCATGCAGTCAGGCCATCTCCTCCTCCTGCGCTCAGTAGCGGACAATGTGACGGTGAGACAGCGCCGATTAAACATTAAGAACAAATTTTTATTTAAGATTTGAGTTGGAGGTGTTTATGGAACAATTATCACTCAGTACAAGCACAAATAACACTCCTGGATTTAATATTCATGGTAAGGTGGATGATATGGAGTGAGAAAATTTGTGTGAGGCATCAATACTTGAAAATATTACGAGTAATCGTTATTCCCATTTACTTTCTGCAGTCTGACTTCAGTTCACCACCTCACCATCTGCGTTGCCAATTCCTATTTTGTCTCCAAAATGTGCGTACGCGTGGGTCAGAGTTTGCGTGGAGGACCGCACATTCTCCCGTCAAGTTTGTTTTTTATAAATCACAACCTCTGCGTGGGAAGTGGCGTACGCACATTTTCAGCCCCGTTTTGTGCGTATGCCACGTTTAAATATGAGACCCCTGTTCATGTATGTCTTCTTTAGTTTGTTGGCTATTTAGTTTTTTTCCTGGAACACGTCACTTTTGCACTTACGGCGGCGTCTTGTGTAGACTCTTTACATATTTATGACCATATGTAGGCTATATTTTATGTACTGGTTGTATTGTTGAATACATTGTGAATACATATTTCTAAAATTGTATGATGTTTTTGTTGAGTTATTACTTTTTCTGACTTTTTTGAATCCCCTGACAAATAACCCATATTACAAAAAAGACAAACTAATAAAAACTAGACTAAAACTAAGCATTTTCAAAAAATAAAAACTAAACTAAGCTAGCAAACCCGCTTTAAAAACAAATTAAAACTAAACTGAATTTGAAAACAAAAAGTCAAAATGAAATAAAAATAAAAACTAATGAAAAATGCAAAACTATAATAACCTTGACCTAGAGCAAGTGAGCTTAGAGAACTTTTGTAGCTGGCTAGCACTAGCATGTTCCTGGCTAGCTAACATATTAATGGTTAGCTCGCCAACTATGGTAGTTCATCAACTAGCCCTGCAAGTAAACATTACTTCCTGAAGCTTGCAGCTTTTGTGTGGACACATGAATGAATTTCACTGTGCCTGTGTTAGGGCCTAACAGGATAGAACTACCATATACAGGTGCTGGTCATATAATTAGAATATCATGAAAAAGTTGATTTATTTCAGTAATTCCATTCAAAAAGTGAAACGTGTATAATGTATACATTCATTCCACACAGACTGATATATTTCAAGTGTTTCTTTCTTTTAATTTTGATGATTATAACTGACAACTAATGAAAACCCCAAATTCAGTATCTCAGAAAATTAGAATATTGTGAAAAGGTTCAATATTGAAGACCCCTGGTCCCACACTCTAATCAGCTAATTAACTCAAAACACCTGCAAAGGCCTTTAAATGGTCTCTCAGTCTAGTTCTGTAGGTTACACAATCATGGGGAAGACTGCTGACTTGACAGCTGTCCAAAAGACGACCATTGACGCCTTGCACAAGGAGGGCAAGACACAAAAGGTCATTGCTAAAGAGGCTGGCTGTTCACAGAGCTCTGTGTCCAAGCACATTAATAGAGAGGCGAAGGGAAGGAAAAGATGTGGTAGAAAAAAAGTGTACCAGCAACAGGGATAACCGAACCCTGGAGAGGATTGTGAAACAAAACCCATTCAAAAATGTTGGGGGGGGGATTCACAAAGAGTGGACTGCAGCTGGAGTCAGTGCTTCCAGAACCACTACCCACAGACGTATGCAAGACATGGGTTTCAGCTGTCGCATTCCTTGTGTCAAGCCACTCTTGAACAAGACACAGCGTCAGAAGCGTCTCGCCTGGGCTAAAGACAAAAAGGACTGGATTGCTGCTGAGTGGTCCAAAGTTATGTTCTCTGATGAAAGTAAATTTTGCATTTCCTTTGGAAATCAAGGTCCCAGAGTCTGGAGGAAGAGAGGAGAGGCACAGAATCCACGTTGCTTGAAGTCCAGTGTAACGTTTCCAAAGTCAGTGATGGTTTGGGGTGCCATGTCATCTGCTGGTGTTGGTCCACTGTGTTTTCTGAGGTCCAAGGTCAATGCAGCTGTCTTGGCACCTGCACACAGTGCCAAAGCTACCAGTACCTGGTTTAAGGACCATGGTATCCCTGTTCTTAATTGGCCAGCAAACTCACCTGATCTTAACCCTATAGAAAATCGATGGGGTATTGTGAAGAGGAAGATGCGATACGCCAGCTCCAACAATGCAGAAGAGCTCAAGGCCACTATCGGAGCAACCTGGGCAGTGCCACAGACTGATCGACTCCATGCCTCATACTTTTCATGTTCATACTTTTCAGTTGGCCAACATTTCTAAAAATCCTTTTTTTGTATTGGTCTTAAGTAATATTCTAATTTTCTGAGATACTGAATTTGGGGTTTTCATTAGTTGTCAGTTATAATCATCAAAATTAAAAGAAATAAACACTATATATTGAAATATATCAGTCTGTGTGGAATGAATGTATACGTTTCCCTTTTTGAATGGAATTACTGAAATAAATCAACTTTTTCATGATATTCTAATTATATGACCAGCAACTGTAAGTACTTGGGAACAGGTTAATTCAAACCTTGTATCCAGGAATGAAATTGTATAACCCTCTTAAAACATGGTACTATCTACAGCCTACCGATAAAGGTTTTCCCAGCACGTCCTACACGTTAAGAGACCCTGGGTTAGACCCAGAACATGCTACAGAGATTATGTATCTCATCCGGCTTGGGCAACGCCTCAGGGTTTACCAAGAAGAGCTGGAAAATGTTGCTGGGCTGAAGGACGAATAGCTTGCTTAGCCTGCTGCCCCCCGCCCCCCCCCCCAACCGGTCGAAGATAAGAGGATGAAAATGGTTGGTTGGTTGGATGGATTCTATCTACTACATGTCAGGTTATTTAGAGAGTATGTTGCAGCCTGCTCCATCCAGTCATAAACACACTGTTTTCATTCAGGCTATGGGACATACCATTACATAGTAATTACTTTGGTATTACTACTTTGCACAATATATTTTACTGCCTGTCTTTGACATAGATATAACCTTGTGAATGTGTCTTTAAAACCCTCATCATCATCGAGGGCCAAGTACTGTCAGCATCCCATAATTCAAAAGTATCTCTGCACCATAATTCAACAGTTCCCATGCTGCTGTAGCCTTGAAGAGAGGCAACATACATCGTCAGGGTCTCAGACAGCACATGGCACACATATCTCTTTATATATGTATTACCACATATTATCACATATTACAACCACAAATGGCTGCCCATTGTTAATCTTTTGACTGACTGATGGGGGAAAGCAGCGTGCATATTTACACCTATAGTTTAAGCTAAGCCTTAAATATGACCAACCTGATTTATTTGCAGTCTTTATAGACATACAAGCCAGAACAAGAGTGATGGATTCAAGCCAAAGGATTCATATATTTACAAGGGTAAGTTTGAATTTTTCAAATCATATGCATGTTTAAAGAGGTCAAAAAGATCACTGTAATCACTCCGCCTCCATAGAGTGAACCCAGAAATAGGGGTTAAAGTCCACAGTCTATGTTCTGTGCAAAAATACATTCTGAAGTTTAGCTGAAGCCAACAGTGAAACTGTGAGTTCAATTAAGAGGATATCGTCCTACCGTCACATGTAACCTACATGCCGGTATTTTGAAAAAATACCGGCAATACCGGGGAAAACACAAAGAGAACATTTCTCTCTAAACACCAACATGGCAAAGTGGTCAACTGCCCCAGGACCACAGAGCCCGACCCCTTCTTATGTGCTTTATTTTTGTATTATTGATTAAACTAAGATCTAATATTCATGTATGGGTTTGCTAAGGGGATATTAGTTCTCTCAGCAGAATCTTTGGAGGAGAGGAAAAGAAGAGATATTTTTCTTAACAAGATTATTAACAGATTATTAACAATATACCTAAGTAAAATAAATAAATAGCCAAAGCTATAACACTTATGTTTTCTTTTAACAAAATACTTTTGAAAAAACTAAGAACTAAACTCCATTGTGGAGATGATTTGAGTGTTGGGACCATCAGTTGTGTTAAACCTGATTTTAACCAAAAAGGCCTCAGATTAAACTGACCTCTGGAGACACAGACAAAGAGCTCTCGGCCTAGATGGAAAAACCACAGCCTTGTCACCAAACTCCCACAGGTCACCCCAAGGGAAAAGATCACAAAATGGCTGAATGACCACGAAGGAGTGGCCAAAGTGGTCAAAACTCAAAAAATTACAGCCTTGTAGTTCACGCCTTCCAGAGCACTCTGGATCCCAATTCGCTCAACAACCCCTGAACACAGCATGAGGTCGGGGCCTATAAAACCTTTGGACACACCTTTTTCCATTGTCTTCCGTTGCAACCCCGTTGCTGTAGGGAGCGTGCAAGCGCTTGTGCAAAATACTTCCACTTCTGGACAAAGTGAATTTATTTCTCGGTGTTCTGAAGAACAATACTGGATCCTGGAAACACACGTTGTGTTTCAACCCTGCAGAGAGAATGACGGCGTTCTCTAGAAGAAAATAGGAAACAGACACCGTTGTTTCTTCAAAGTCGACTCAAAGCTTTTCTCCGTGCCCGTTGACGAGCGGCCGGATTGCGTTCTGTTTTTTCTGTGGAAAGCTATGGCCAGACACGAACGGACTGAACACACAGTAAGAAGGCTTAAGGTTTTCTGGGCAGAGGAATAGTGTGTTTCATTAATGCGTAGAGGCTAATGTTGCCATTATTTACCATTAGCGTGATCGATTGATAAGCGCTACAGGTGCACGTTTGATCTAATCTATGATTGTGACTGCTGAGTCAAATCTGTTTCTGTGAATGTACTCTGATCACGGTGTATTTGTTGATATGTTGTGTTGAATATGTAGCTTGTTCAGACTGTAAATGCTATTTTGGGCTTCTCCCACTGCTGAGGAGTTTAGTTACTGTTCGGCAAGATAATAATCTCCGTCGGTCCGTCTGTTCACAGCCGCGAGGCGACGAGAACGCCACCCCGCAGTCTGTCTAGACCGGCGGAGCCGTGTTATCTCCGCGGAGAATCAGCTGTTTAGCACACCGGAGTGGTTACGTCCCCTCAGTCAGACGAATTTCTCAGAGTCTGCCCTAATTTCACGTTAGTCCAGAACTGAGTGACCGAGAGGGCTGATCATTAACGATAACTAAGTGTGAGATCTAAGTGTGTCTCTTTCTTTCCCCTTTCGCTAACCTCATGGACACAAACAACCTCACAAACACAGACACACACACACACACAAACACATGCATGAATAGCTAAACCGCTAGCCCATAGCAACGTAGCTAGTGTGTTCTGTTGGTCTGTAAGACGTTAGCCTGAAAGCTAACCGGCTTGCTCTAGCCACACAGCGCTGCACCCAGCACCACTACCGCCCTCTTGAGGCGAAATAGTTTTGTGCAGCTCACAGGAGTAGCCATTTTTGTAGTCTTTGAACTAGACAACATTTCGACACCCCCTCCTCCTCGCACTCTCTCACACACTCGCACTCATACAGACACATGCTGGTTTGTTTTTGTTTTGTTGTAGTTTAGAAAAGGTATATTGGTTTTAATTGATCAAAGAATTATTGATTGGCCATAGATAATTTTGAAGTTAATACATTCTACTATATTTTAAATAGCAGTTGTCTGTGATTGTTTGTGTACTTATTGTAATAATTGCTGGTTTTCACCCTTCCTTTTGTTCCTTTAAAGAAAACCAGATAGATTAACCAAGTTAAGATCGGTATTTTAAAGGGAACACCACCTAATGAGACTGTTTCACAGTTCGGTTATTGGCCCCTGATTCCTATGTCACATGCAGGATCATTAGAACATACCGCCCCCCCCCCCCATCTGAGTATCTTTACCTACAGCTTGAGAATTACCTTTGGAAAGTTGCGCCATATTGTTCTCACAAGCCAATCAGAGCAGACTGGGCTTTTCCGAAGGGACAGGTGCTAAAACAGGATTTCAGACTGAGGGTGAATACAGGAATATTCAGACTGACAGTATGAGAAAAATATGTTTGAATGTGTTTTTTGAACATTAAAGCATGTAAACATGTTCAAGTAGAACCCAAAACGCAAGTATAAACCTGAAAATGACCATGATATGTCAGCAAATATGTACACCTTTACTTCAGATAGCTTTGTTTATTTGGATGAAACACGCCAACCAGTGATCATTTAATGATGGCTTTTTCAATTTCTGATTAAAATCCTCAAGCCCCTAAAGCCTGCATCGAGACTATTTCCAAACATTCGGTCTACTTGCTCAAACATATTTATCCCACATTGAAACACAAACCATTCCCTTCAGATTTCACTGATCCATGTTATTAGCCTCCACTTGAACTGACAGGCCATTAATCTCAAATGCTTCTTTCCTTTTTCAATGTGTTTTTTTTTTCCTTTGTCCAAACTGCAGTGCTCTATCAGCACCGAAATTAGCAGTCTGGCCAGGCCAGCCCTGTGTCTGGACCCAATTGAGTGTCACTGTTGAATTTATCATCTTTAAACTCCTTATCTGCTGCTTAGGACATGTCTTTCAGGAGCAAATTCTGTCTGCCACAAAGGTGATAGAGTTTATTCAAGAAAATGTAATAAACAAGAAAAAATGTATACAAAATTTAAAGGAGGGAGCTTCAACTTTGAAAATTTGCAGGGGACACTATATATAATTTTGGTGACTTAAGCCCCTCAAAAATGTGATTCATTGCACGTAATAATAATAATAATAATCCCTTCCATTTCAATAGGGTCCTCGCACCCATCACTGCTTGTGGCTTAATTATAAATTATGTGTAATGAATTCTAAATGTGTAAGTCACCGGTTCAGGACCCGAATGGACTGACGGAAGAAACTCATCCTCCCCGTTTTGGCCTTCAGACAGCGGTAGCGTTTACCTGACCCCAGCAGAGAGAGTTATTGTTGGCGTGATTGATAATGATCCTCTGTAGGGCTGAGTTGACATCCAATGGTGTGTTCAGCTGACCGCATCACCCTCTGCAGGGCCCGGTAATCCCTCTCGGTGCTCTTCCCAAACCAGGCAGTGATGCTACCTTTTTAGGATGCTCTCTATGATGCAGGTGTAGAAAATCTGAAGCACCTTGGGGGGTGAGCCTTCAATCCCTAATGCCAGGATATTTACCCAACAGACTCATTGCAGACAAACGTTGAGTCGTGCCCGATTATGAAGGTGTGACATAATCAAAGATAAGTGATCTAACATCTGCGAAAAGTCAGCATGTTAGAATTTAGTTTTTTGCCATCTAGTGTGACATGTTCTACGACGTGTTCCTTGATGAGAGAGTGCTCACCCCCCCCCCCCCCCCCCCCCGAGAGAGTGCTCTCTGGCACACATATGTAAACATGGCGAAAAGACAGCCCAGTATCATGGCAGTTTGTGAAATTTTTTTGTGAAGAATCAACAACAAGTGGGACACAATCATGAAGTGGAACGAAATTATTGGATATTTCAAACTGTTTTAACAGATAAAAAACTGAAAAATGGGGCGCGCAAAATTATTCAGCCCCTTAAGTTAATACTTTGTAGCGCCACCTTTTGCTGCGATTACAGCTGTAAGTCGCTTGGGGTATGTCTCTATCAGTTTTGCACATCGAGAGACTGAAATTTTTGTCCATTCCTCCTTGCAAAACAGCTGGAGCTCAGTGAGGTTGGATGGAGAGCGTTTGTGAACAGCAGTTTTCAGTTCTTTCCACAGATTCTCGATTGGATTCAGGTCTGGACTTTGACTTGGCCATTCTAACACCTGGATATGTTTATTTGTGAACCATTCCATTGTAGATTTTGCTTTATGTTTTGGATCATTGTCTTGTTGGAAGACAAATCTCCGTCCCAGTCTCAGGTCTTTTGCAGACTCCATCAGGTTTTCTTCCAGAATGGTCCTGTATTTGGCTCCATCCATCTTCCCATCAATTTGAACCATCTTCCCTGTCCCTGCTGAAGAAAAGCAGGCCCAAACCATGATGCTGCCACCACCATGTTTGACAGTGGGGATGGTGTGTTCAGGGTGATGAGCTGTGTTGCTTTTACGCCAAACATAACGTTTTGCATTGTTGCCAAAAAGTTTGATTTTGGTTTCATCTGACCAGAGCACCTTCTTCCACATGTTTGGTGTGTCTCCCAGGTGGCTTGTGGCAAACTTTAAACGGCACTTTTTATGGATATCTTTAAGAAATGGCTTTCTTCTTGCCACTCTTCCATAAAGGCCAGATTTGTGCAGTATATGACTGATTGTTGTCCTATGGACAGAGTCTCCCACCTCAGCTGTAGATCTCTGCAGTTCATCCAGAGTGATCATGGCCCTCTTGGCTGCATCTCTGATCAGTCTTCTCCTTGTATGAGCTGAAAGTTTAAAGGGACGGAAGAGTCTTCGTAGATTTGCAGTGGTCTGATACTCCTTCCATTTCAATATTATCGCTTGCACAGTGCTCCTTGGGATGTTTAAAGCTTGGGAAATCTTTTTGTATCCAAATCCGGCTTCAAACTTCTCCACAACAGTATCTGGGACCTGCCTGGTGTGTTCCTTGTTCTTCATGATGCTCTCTGCTCTTTAAACGGACCTCTGAGACTATCACAGAGCAGGTGCATTTATACGGAGACTTGATTACACACAGGTGGATTCTATTTTTCATCATTAGTCATTTAGGTCAACATTGGATCATTCAGAGATCCTCACTGAACTTCTGGAGAGAGTTTGCTGCACTGAAAGTAAAGGGGCTGAATAATTTTGCACGCCCAATTTTTCAGTTTTTTATTTGTTAAAAAAGTTTGAAATATCCAATAAATTTCATTCCACTTCATGATTGTGTCCCACTTGTTGTTGATTCTTCACAAAAAATTACAGTTTTATATCTTTATGTTTGAAGCCTGAAATGTGGCAAAAGGTTGAAAAGTTCAAGGGGGCCGAATACTTTCGCAAGGCACTGTATATACAAATATATATATATATATACACACATATAGATATACACATATACACACACATATATATATATATATACACACACATATAAATAGACATATATATATATATACACACACACACACACACACACATATATATATATATATATATATATATATATATATATATATGTATATATATATACACACATATACACATATATATACACATACATATATATAGATATATATATATATACACATACATATACATATATATACATATATATATACATATATACGTATATATACACATATATATACATATATATATACATACACACATATATACACACACACATATGTATATATATATATATATATATATATATACATACACACAAACATATATACATATATACACACACACATATATACACACACACATATATACATATATATACATACATACACACATATATATATATATACACACATATATATATATACATATATATATATATATATATATATATATATATATATATATATATATATATATATACACACACACACACACACACACACACATATATATATATATATATATATACACACACACACACACACACACACACGGCTTCTTATCACCTCCCCCACTCTACCTGAGCACTGATTACGCTCAGGTGTGCAACAGACAGAGGAAGGAGGGCAGAACGAGGGACAGAGAGAGAGAGACAGAGGGAGAAAACAAGACACACACACACACACACACCAGAAGCACATTAACAGTCTGCCCAAAATGCACGTTGGCCCACCGGAAAAGTGCCAGATGGCCAGTCACCTCTGCAGACAGGGATGTTTCTGTCACTCTGGGTAACTCTACTTCCTCAATGGCTCAGTTGAATTGTTGTGTCCCTCAAAGCTCCTTTCTTAGTACCCTTCTGTTTTCTATAAATGTGCTGCCTCTTGGCTAGGTTATTAAAAATCATGATGTGTTTAACCATTTTTAAGACACTATATGCCATTAAAACCAACAGATCATAGCAGTTTAGCAAATCTCACAACCTGCCTCTCGGATATTAAGATAAGTCTGGGATTATTCTGTTTGGCCCCCCAAATTCTATCAGCTCTTTTGGGGCTAATCTTAGCGATCTGTCAAGAAATAATAAGCAGGCTGGAATGAATCAAGGGGTCATATTTGATGCTAACCTCAGTTTGAAAAACATCATGTTTTTTCCACCTCAAGATAATCTCTAAAATAAAATCATTTTATCAATTACCGATCTACCAAAAGTTGAACATGCTTCTCTTAGTATTGTGAACCTTAACACAATGTTTTGGCATCTGATAACCTGTTCCAGCTCATGGATGTATTACTCAATCTGGACGCCCTGCATTGCAATTCATACAACATACCAATAAAGCCACTTGGGTTCTTTAACAGTTACATTTCCAGTGCCTGCAAACCCATGTTCCTTTTACATATTCTGCTTGTGAAATATATTTTTAAAATAGCAGGTGTATACTATAAACACACAGCACACAAATCACGGCTGCCCATGCAGCTGGTTATGCGGGAAAGCAGTTAAACATGAATAAAGTCCCAGCTGATGACAGATAAGGTGTCTCCAGACTATGACAGATTGCCTCCTGGAGAATTACCTATATCCAGCACTGAAATTCCATTTCATCACTCCGATAAGAGACAAGTGATAGCAGATAGCGATCTGTGTCAACACAAACTAAATTAAAATTGTAGAGACTTAAGAGTTGATAGTATCTCAAAACATAATGCAATTTATTCTGCTAACATTACATGTTTAACTCCAGAGGCCATGGGCCGGTAGGAAAAATAATGGCTGTTTATTGATGGTTGTTTGAAAAAAGTTATTTACAAAGACAATGACCTCTGTTAGCTGATGTCACAGACATGAACTATGGGGTTTACTGTTTATCTCAAAGCTATAATTTGTCCAAAGAAATGCATTCACAGGTGTATGAATGCCAGAGAAATGTACTGTACATAAATGATAATTGTATTATTATAATAATAATAATAATAATAATAATGACCAAGGTAAGACATGTTTAATTCTTAGTATTCATTTTAAATGTAATCATACTAAACGTTACAGACCATTTTTGTGAAACTGTAATTTAAAGGAGGTAAACCCAAAGATGTCCAGTAGTATGAAAACCAAACAAAGACCAGCATAGACAAATTCAGTGCATAAGAGACTGTTCGTTATTTATTTCAGGGGCCACCGGAGGAGTTTTGGGACCTTTAGGCTAAAAAGACTTGGGGCCTCCCCTCACCAGAAATAATTTTTCTATCATCCTCCAAAACCATTTGAAAAAGAGGAATGACCCTCCGCAGCAATTTATTGACGCCTTACGTGCTAGTTTGTACCTCGCAAAGATGCACAGACGCCCTTTGAATTATTTTTTTTTACAGCCACGACATATATGAGTTAACCCCTGCATTCTCATCTTACACATCCCACTCCTCTGTTATGGTGTGGGGGCCATTTCAGTAGATTAACTCACTAACATTGTTGTGGAAACACAATAAGCATGGAAACTAAATGCACACTTCCTGCATTACTGCATTACTTCAAATACTAAGTTACTCCTCTAGTAAACTAGTATGCATGTGAAATAAAACAACAAAACATTGAGACCATTCAGCAAAGGACGCTGGGAAATAACAAATTCAACACTGGTTGCTATGGACTCGTCACTAGGCTTCCTCAGTCATTGTATATTTTAGCAGATAGGTAAAGCTGCCGGAGCTGAACATTATATTCCAAAACATATATGTTTATTTTTAAAGCAGATTTTAAATTACATTGAAACAATTTAACAATTCGCCCTCATGAAATCCAATCACGGCACGGCTGTTTTGGAACGCAATAGACAGACGGTGGCGGAATGCCCCGACACTTAAATTCAACTAAAATGTAACGGTGAACAATCAGTGTTCGACCTACAGTCTGTTGAGATGCCTCTCCAAACTCACCATAAAACGTTAAGACACGTTGATAAAAAAGATCCGTATTTTGCCGTAATCCACAGCGATCAGTAGATGCAAAATCAGAGTCACTGTGTATCTCTCCAAACTTCACCGTTTAAACAAAGTGGAATAAATGTAGAAAAGTCCAAATCTACACAAGACCCGCAATCAATTAGTAAGATGACATAAAATTATGTTATATTATTATATACATGGCATTTAAGAAACCTTTATTGCAAGGTTGGCACGGCAAGATGTCCAGACTAAGAGTAATTTTCGTTTTTTTTTTGCGTCCTGCTGCTCCCATCGTCAGCCAGGTAATATTTTTTTTACTAAAGCAGTATATGAAATCTGATGTATTACCTACCACCATTTAGTTGTTTTGTGTTATTTAAAATATTTATAAAATATCTGGTCGCGCCAGACGTAATTATTCCACTAATTCATTAAACAATGCAGTTACCTGTTTCAGCCACCAGGGGGACTCCCCCTGCCCCACAGCAAACTCATGGGTCAGACCATCTGGTAGCGAAGGAGGGCCGAGACTACATGAGCTACATGGAAAAATATGCACCAAACAAGTGAATTGAATGTGTAGAGGGAGGATTAAAAAGTCCTCTGAGCATCCTAAAAGGGCTAATTCTCTGTCAGGAGATATAGTCTTATGATAAACCCTGGAAAAAAAGACAAAGATTCTTGACCAGAAAGGATAAATTAATGGGCAGCTGTGGAGGGTGCACTTGGTGGCTGTGCAGATGTGGAGGGTAAAAAAAAATATTTGTTGAACACAATTTATTTTCTTATTATCTTTTAGCTTTTCTTTATTGATTTGGGGTGCGACCTACGGACTGACGGTGCCCCTACTATTTGCCTATACTGCCTATGCCACGGGCCGGCTCTGGTTTGAGGAATGCCTGCTTGAGTGTTTTAAAATCTGCCCCACCTGCTCAAGAATCTGCAAGGTACACACAGATGTTAGAGGAACAATCCTTAACCACTTCTGGGCAAGTCTCCAGCAGGGAATCTGCGACTTTCTTGAATGCACGTCTGGTAGTCTTGTTTTCGTGGCTTTGTTTCTTTGTGAGTTTATACATTATTTTTGATTTAAATGGGAAAGTTCGGGGTCCCACCACCCTTTGTGGGTTAGCCCACGCTTCTGGTAAAAATACCCCCCCGAAGCACTTTGAGTGTCTATGATTAAGCGCTATACAAATGTAATTAATTATAATTATTATTAAAAGACCGTGAGCTTGCAGTCGTCTGAACCCAGGGCACAGTCACTGTTTATCGGCTACGGCCGCTGAACAGAAGTGAGAAAAGAATAAGACCACCAGATCACTGTTGTCTGTACGCAGGGCACAGTAACCATTTGTCGGATACAGCCGCTGAACAGAAACAGTGGGAAGAATTTCGGCAGGGGTGAGATTTTCCTTCTACTATTTTTGATTTGATTTGATTTATTTTGGATTTGACAGACAACATAATCCAAAGGATAGCATGTTAAAGTGTGAGCACTTATTTCCAACATGGTCCTTGGTGTTAGAACATTTAACACATAACAAAGACCTATTGCAGGAAAAAGACAATAACATTTAACACAAATCATCCAAGGTTCAAAAGCATTCTAAAATCATAGAATCATAGATCACATAAAATAATCAGTCTACTGTAATTGAAAAGATCAGCTACTCTATTCCATAAAAAAGTTAACCTGATGTCTAAAAGCCCATCTGGTATTTACAATTTTGAGGGAAAGCGGCAGATTATTCCACAATGTTATACCTGTATAGAAAAAAGAACTTCTAGCTGCAACTTTCCAGACCCCATTATACATAAAACATTAAATAAACACATAGCCTTTTTACACTGCTTGTCTATACACTGTACATTACACATGGTTGCAATACAGTTTGTAACAAAGTGAGAATCATCTTACTGTCCATCATATCATTACTTTAAAGCTGGCAACAGTAACGTTAGCCACAAGAATATTCCATAACGTAACATACCATACATTGCAAAGCGACCTGTAGAGAATGTAAGCTGTGTCCCAATTCAACAATTCAGGCTACACGGTTGTTTTGCCAAAGTTAAACAGCATGTTTTCATTATGAAGAAGTCCAAGTTGTTGTCTCTGTCATACGTCTGTCACAATGGTTGTAAATAGCGGCGGCCCGCTTGCCCGGTCCTACGGTAATATTAGCAGTTAGCGTGTGTTAGCATGGCAGTGTTAGCACCAGTCAGGATCACTTCACAGGCTGTGTCTCAATTTTCTACATGTAACTAACTTGAGTACTCTATATAATTTAATGTGAGCACACAAATGTTGAAATTACTGAAAATGCCCATCCCTACAAGTAACGTTAAATGCATTTCCATTTCACGTTTAACCACGTCTCTGATCTTGCAACGATTTAGAAAGATGCCAAGTTTTTTTTTAGGTAGGTTAAAATGAATCTCTCTTAATCTAGTTGCTGCTAACCATGGCGACAACAGGTTGTTTTTACTTATCCACAGGTTTTTTAATTTCTGGCAACCCGGGTGTCAAAATGGACGGTTGACAACAACACACAGGCCCAAACAAAAACAGACAGTCCGTCCCGGAATAGAAATTTCAAAGGAGAAAATACTAGCTTTAGCATTGTTGTCAGAGAAAATAGTATTTCAACTTAGCATGTTTCCTTAATATCTGGTGATTTAATTACGTGAATAAAATTAATTTACTTTAACTAATCCTTGGGTATAATGTCCTTTTAATATGTTGATGGTTACAGTTGAGTTAGGTTTTGTTATGGCCGTAACAGTGGTGATATGAGAACCGACAGTCCAGGGGCCCGTTTCAGCAGGGAGGTTTAACAAACTCTGAGTCTAACCCTGATCTCTGAGTTGATTTACCCTGAGATGGAAACTCTGAGTTTTCGGTTCCAGAACAGCTGATCTGAGTTGGTTCAATCAACTCAGAGTAGGTTGACTCAGAGTTAATGTGTGCACCACCACTATAAAAAGGCAGCATGAATGGAGCAATGATACTACAATTCACCATGGTAACTACCACAAACAAACTGGTCGGCGGAAATACTCATGTGCACATATTGCGAGTTTGAACATGTATTTAGTTAAAAAAGCAACACAGCGGCTGCTGCAAAAGGGAGAATTTGCGTGGGAGAAAATTGCTGCAAGAGTAAATGCGTAAGTTCCAATATAGTGTATTTATTTCATATTTAATCATAAGTATAATATTACTGGTGAAATGGTATTGAACCTATAATCTATTACATTTATCAATCCTGCGGGTGAAAAAGTCCTAGGCCTTCTAAGGCCCATTCTGAGGATGCAGCACCATCATTAACAGAATTATAATTCATCTTTTATTTCAAAGGGCTTTTATTTCACCTGCAATACTGTGGAACTCCTTTTTAATGGCTCTTACTGGTTTGTGTCCAGGGAACACTACAAAAACGTTTAAAAAACATTTCTGAGCGAGTCACACTCTAACTCTGACGGCCCCTAGCTATACAGTGGCTTTACTAATATGCTCCGCATCACCAATGTTGTAAAGAAACTACCGTTTGCAAAAAAACGTAATGCGACACAAAGAATGTGCTGGGGTGTAGAGCATGTCCACGATGGGTGACGTTAGTGATATGAGGACGGATAAGGTTATGTAGGCTACATAACTGAAAAACGATACCGCTCAAATAGGTAGGCTAGTATCTGGAAATGAAAATGCATCTTTATAGTCGGGGCCTCGATATCATCTCCCGACGTATGTTCAACTCCCTGCGGAGTAATACAGCTTCTTCATCAACGGGATCGTCAACAAAAGGAAATGCCATGTTTTGAGAAAAAAAATATATGTTTTATAGTCTGCCTAACATGGTTAATAAACCAACCCTGTTTTTTTATTGATGCAGATAACAAACTGTGCTAAAATGCGCCTGATAAAGACTGAATGAATGAATGAGGAAAGGAACGAGCGCTGTGTCAGAGGGAGGAGACTGAGAGAAACTCTCACCCACCCTCATTTTGTGTACAGACAGACCAGGCGACATTATCTCACTGTGTGAGTGTGATGTAAGTTAGAGTTTACATAGCCCAACCGCCACACTATTTGAAACAACCAAACAACAAATGAACAAAGTAAAACAAAGAGAACAAAGAAGTAAAAAATGAATAAAATCAAATAAACTACCTACTTACATATTTGCATTCTTATTTCATATTAACTGAAAATAAATATATTCCACTTATTCTTTAGCTGGATCATGTTGCCCGTGTTAAATCAGCCCCTGATCATTAAGAAAGCTTTCATCTCCTGACTCCCTGTCGTCGTCATTTTTATTAGAAAGTAATTGTGGATAGACAGGAAAGGGGAGAGAGAGCATGGATGATAAGCAGCAAAGGGCAACAGGTCAGATTTGAAACCGGGCCGCTGCCACGGACTCCTACGTGGGGTGCACACTCTACTGGGTAAGCTAGAAGTCAGCCGGACAAAATGATTTGTTTGAGTGCTTCATGTGCTGTGTATTTTTTTCTTTGCGTCGGGACCCGACGGGACCCAATGGTACCCGACGGGACACAACGGTACCAGCCTTCAAACAGATATTAAGAAATGATGTTCGGATTCGGGTCGGGCTCGGTCACATCGGCGCGATAAGGCATTTGTTGTAATATGGTGCTCCTTTAAGAGAGCTCAGTGCTTGTGTGTGTGTGTGGAAAGTGGGCAGAAGAGAGATAGAGAAAGAGGAAGCAGATGTGTAGATGCGACCGGAGCAGAGTTGGTGGAATGAGTTTAAGTTTTGTACACAGTGTGTGCGGTGTCCGAAATAAACCCAGACTGAAAGCCAAGTTCATTAATTTGCTCACCAGAAACGAGATTTTAACCCCCACGTTATTCATTTTATAATGTCGGCCCTGGAGGTAACGAGTCTCCCCTGGTTTTCTGACAAAGGTCGGAAACGAAGCAATCAGAAAAGGTTAACACATTGAACATTTTAAATTAAACAGCTTATTAATGTGCGCTTGTTGCCCCGTGTGCGCTGATGACCTCATCTGTTGACATTTCCGAATGCCTTCCTACAGTTGCTTAATAAAAGCAGGTTTTCCACACAAACGTACGTGTCATTAGTATGAGAAAAAAATTTGATTTTAACTGTGTTGGGCTCGGGTCGGGTTTGGTTACTGCTCTGTCGGACGCGGGCTGGGCTCGGACAGAAAAATGTGGCCCGATCCGCACTCTATTCCCACAGCCCTATGTTCCCACATTTCTAAGATTTTTCTTAAAATTAGGCCCTATGTTATAGGGTTAGGGTTACAATCCATACAGTGGGGCAAAAAAGTATTTAGTCAGCCACCAATTGTGCAAGTTCTCCCACTTAAAAAGATGAGAGAGGCATGTACAATTTTCATCATAGGTACACTTCAACTATTAGAGACAAAATGAGAAAAAAAAATCCAGAAAATCACATTGAAGGATTTTTAATGAATTTATTGGTAAATTCCTCGGTAAAATAAGTATTTGGTCACCTACAAACAAACAAGATTTCTGGCTCTCACAGACCTGTAACTTCTTCTTTAAGAGGCCTGTCCTCCACTCGTTACCTGTATTAATGACACCTGTTTGAACTTGTTATCAGTATAAAAGACACCTGTCCACAACCTCAAACAGTCACTCTCCAAACTCCACTTTGGCCAAGACCAAAGAGCTGTCAAAGGACACCAGAAACAAAATTGTAGACCTGCACCAGGCTGGGAAGACTGAATCTGCAATAGGTAAGCAGCTTGATGTGAAGAAATCAACTGTGGGAGCAATTATAAGAAAATGGAAGACCTACAAGACAAATGGTAATCTCCCTCAATCCGGGTCTCCACGCAAGATCTCACCCCGTGGGGTCAAAATGATCACAAGAACGGTGAGCAAAAATCCCAGAACCACACGGGGGGACCTAGTGAATGACCTACAGAGAGCTGGGACCAAAGTAACAAAGGCTACCATCAGTAACACACTACGTCGCCAGGGACTCAGTGCCAGACGTGTCCCCGTGCTTAAGCCAGTACATGTCCAGGCCCGTCTGAGGTTTGCTAGAGAGCATTTGGATGATCCAGAAGAGGATTGGGAGAATGTCATATGGTCAGATGAAACCAAAATAGAACTTTTGGTAAAAACTCAACTCGTCGTGTTTGGAGGAGAAAGAATGCTGAGTTGCATCCAAAGAACACCATACCTACTGTGAAGCATGGGGGTGGAAACATCATGCTTTGGGGCTGTTTTTCTGCAAAGGGACCAGGACGACTGATCTGTGTAAAGGAAAGAATGAATGGGGCTATGTATCGTGAGATTTTGAGTGAAAACCTCCTTCCATCAGCAAGGGCATTGAAGATGAAACGTGGCTGGGTCTTTCAGCATGACAATGATCCCAAACACACCGCTCGGGCAACGAAGGAGTGGCTTTGTAAGAAGCATTTCAAGGTCCTGGAGTGGCCTTACCAGTCTCCAGATCTCAACCCCATAGAAAATCTTTGGAGGGAGTTGAAAGTCTGTGTTGCCCAGCGACAGCCCCAAAACATCACTGCTCTAGAGGAGATCTGCATGGAGGAATGGGCCAAAATACCAGCAACAGTGTGTGAAAACCTTGGGAAGACTTACAGAAAACGTTTGACCTCTGTCATTGCCAACAAAGGGTATATAACAAAGTATTGAGATGAACTTTTGTTATTGACCAAATACTTATTTTCCACCATAATTTACCAGTAAATTCATTAAAAATCCTACAATATGATTTTCTGGATTTTATTTTCTCATTTTGTCTCTCATAGTTGAAGTGTACCTATGATGAAAATGACAGGCCTCTCTCATCGTTTTAAGTGGGAGAACTTGCACAATTGGTGGCTGACTAAATACTTTTTTTGCCCCACCGTATATAGTCCATTGCTACTAGATAATAGGTTGCGTGTAATTGGCTACCAAATTGGGAGAAAGGGGGATCAAATCTGATACAAATTCATGAAAAAGGAAATGTGGGAACATAAGGACTGATTTTGGAAAGACATCTTAGAAATGTGGGAACTGTGGGACATAGGGCCTAATTTTGAAAACAATCTTAGAAATGTGGGAACATAGGCACTGTCTGTGTTGGTGTGCTCCTCTCAGCATATGTCTCACTGCGTTGCTATGTCTCTCCAAAGTGAGAGATCCTCCTTTCTTTTCTTTCTTTTTATTACAAAATGTAGATAGTCCGTGACCGTAGTGTAACATTACAGTTTTTTCCGCATGATTTCTGGTCTATTTCTTCTTTGTCTGCTCCATGTCAAGAAGCCAAATAAAAAGTGCAAAACTAGAAACTATAAAAACTATCCATGCTCAATGCACCCAGGGCGCACGCATGACTATACTACCTAAATGTGCAAAGGAGAATATACACATTATGTATTACATTTATGTTTTTTGTTTTTAATTATTTTAGGCCTTTATTACATAGGACAGCTGAAGACAAGGAAGGGAAGAGAGAGGAGGAAACGACATGCAGCAAAGGGCTGCAGAACCCACTGCGGCTACTGACAATATTGTTTAAATTTTTTTGTTCACTGGGCCTGAATTTGTTGAATTTTACCCAAGGCTGCTCTGACCATTCTGAGTAATCAATACCTGTTTAGAGCCGGCATTTTAGGGCTGCTCTCCACCTGCCTCTTTACTTTTATGAAAGTCCCTGGCCTTTGATTTCTATCTGTACACCTTCACACAGAGTTATTGATTACTGTCGCATTCTCTATCCAGACCTCGAGATTGCTTCTCTCCGTTCAACACTCTCATGGAGTTCCGTGGAGTTGCCGCTGTGTCCCCGAAGCCTCTCTGGCTCTCCTGCAATTTGACTTGCTGTGGGCATGCCGGAGGATGAATAGATAATGGGATGCTTCTGATTGACTCGACCATGCTGAGGCCAAGTAGTCGTAACGTTACAACAAACTCAAATGCAAGCTAAGTAGGAGAAGGGTAAAGAGTGTGTATGGGCTTGCAGTGCTACGCTTGCATGCCTGAGCATGTGTGTGTGTATGTATGTGAGTGTGAGTGGTAAATCCTCCAATTTGGATGACAGAGAGGCAGGGCTGCTTTGCTCTAAATGAGCTCCCAAGAGTGAAGAGTCCTCCAGTTTTTATCCCTCCCAGTAGGTATGCAACGCTGAGGAGCTGCCAAACACACACACGCACGCACACGCACACACACACACACACACACACACACACACACACACTTTGAGCACACCTACCACATGCGCTAGCAAACAAACAGGGTACGGTACGTGGCAAAAAGAATGTGGACACATGAACACTACACCCATATGTGATAGTTGAACATGCCATTCCAAACATGCAATTATTATTATTAATGCATTTACATGACAGTACAGTAAATAAATGAGTGAAATCTTAACCCCAAACAAAAGGTTGCTAGGAAACCAGAGATAATCCATTTTTGATGAATAAAGGTATATTTATTTTTCAGACTTCCAAATATTTGCTTTTCCAATATCTGGATAATTTTCAGTGAGTGAGTGAATCAGTCTATGAGGGACATTCACCCCTCTAGGCCAGTCCCCTACATCAGTGGCTCTCAACCAAGGGGGTTGCGAGATAAGAAAGGAAAAAAAAGAAATAACATGTTTTAGACTGGGGAATGGTTTTTACATCAATGTGTGAAGTTTAGTACATTTCATGTGTTATAGTCAGAGCTTCATTTGTAAATCAGGAGGTCCTGGAACACAGAAAGGGTGCTGTACCGGCGGGTCAGAGGGCGAGAAAAAGTCACAAACTCATAAAAAATCCATAGAGCCTGAAGCACATTGGACAAGGCTAGGTGCTAGCTGCGAAAAGTAAACTGTCATTAAAGCAAAGCATTATTTGTATTTCAGAGCATTCACAATAATCACTCAAAATCTGCAGGGGAAAGCACGTAGAAACAGCTGTTTATACCGGTTTGCAGCTCTTTCTCTCAGCGTCGAAGGGGGGCAGGGGGGTTCGCGAACACCAACCTCATTCCAGGGGGTTGTGACTCGAAAAGGTTAAGAACCACTGCACTACACTACAGGGTTCAGCAGGGTCTACTAACACACAAACTGTGAAATAAGATAACCCCGTTTTTTTGTGCGCTGCCTCTATAAAAAAATATATAAAAAAATCGTGGAATTCAACAAGCCATTCAGATTTGGCTCCCCTTCCTATGTCATATACAGGCTCATTAGAATATACCATCCCCCTATCTGAGTATCTCCACCCACAGCTTGAGAACTGCCTTTGCAGAGGTGTGCCATATTTTTCACGCAAGCCAATCAGAGAAGACTGGGCTTTTATTGGGAGAGTGGCCTTAAGAGACAGTGCAAAGAAAAGATTACAAATCCTAAAAGCAGCCTCTCTCATCATTAAAAGTAATGTGTTAATGAAAATACTCATACAACGATGCAATACAAAATTGAAAAGCAATTTAGCCTACGGGGACTGGTAGGGAGGCAGTGAAGTGTCCATGCGGGCCTTTAAATATAATAATAAAAATAAAATAATAATAATTAATTCAGGTGGCTGGGAGGGTGGATGGATGATTTTAAGCCTAAAGCTAATTCAGATGGAGAGACTATTCATGCATCATTAATAATGTGTTATATATATATATATATATATATATATATATATATATATATATATATATATATATATATATATATATATATATGGGTATGTATAGTACTCTTCATACAAACGTGTGTGTGTGTGTGTGTGTTACAAGAAATAAAAATGTGAATTAAATCAAAAGTACATATAGAAGGTGTCATGAACACTGTTGTGCTCATCTCACAGAGAACATAAAATCCAGTATATGACAAGACAATTGACAGATGACGCAGCTGTTCCGCACATCATATTTAATTGATGTTTGCTTAGAAATGACAGCTCAGAGGAAAGGAGTCTCATTTTGTTAAATGCCTGTTGCCTCGATTTCCTCTCTTCATAGACTCCTTCACTTGTCTCCTGTGGGCAGGACTTTTCCTTTCACCGTTTTTGAAATGAATGGATCTAACAGATGATGAAGAGGAGGACTGAGTATGGCCTGACAGAAACCTCATTTTAACATCCTTTTATAATTTATATATGCACAAACAATGATTTTATGTCTGACATTGATGTCTTTGGTTGTATGTGCATGTACACATTTATGTAAAAGAAAAATTCTAATAAATACAGTATATTGTTAAACAAAAGAAGTACCGTGTAGATTTCAGTTTGTCCATGAATAAACATTTTAGGCTGTGGTTCACAATTGTCATTGGTTGCAACCTAGGCCTGGTCTGTTGAACAGAGTAACATTGGTTACACACTTGAGTAATCCAGAACAAGTTGTTGAAAAAAGCATAATTACATTGTTGAAATCATGAAATTAAAGCAGTTCTCAATTATTTGTCTCAAACATATCTATGATATGCTACTTCAGTACACTTTAACAACAAATATTATTGAGACAACTACAGATGAACATTTAATATCCAGGAATTTATATTATAGACATCACTTCTGGCTATCCCTCTAACAATTTGGGCACAATTAAGCACATTGACCATACATGGTCTTGTTGTTATGTGCAAAAGGCTGCGAGTGGATGCCACCGGGGGATCTCTGTGGGATCATTAACATTCCAGGTAGGCCACAGACCAGCCAGTTACTTCTTAAATGAGGTTGACAGAAGGTCTTTAAATTCTGTACAACCCTTGCTCAAACAAACCAATTGTTTACAAGAGTGCTAATTAATTCATCAGTCTTAATCAGCAGAGATTTACAGCAGTGGAAAAATAATCAGTGGACCTGCTGTATGTGTACCTGGACGTAATGTGTGCGGATCAGCAGTCGTTGCACGCATTCACACCCAAACACAGCCAAAATAGACAGGCAGAAAGACACTCACAGGTTAATTATGTTAAAGTAAATCCACAAAAACACCCACTGCTGAGGTCAGAGGGGACACTGTAATGGAAATACATGGAAGAACAAACACAGTGACGGGATAATAGCACTAAAAACATGTAACGAATGCTATCACTACAAACATACACTCACACACAAACACACTAACAAGCCAACACAGTTGTTTGCCAATTGTTATTCTACGGATGGTCGTGTTGTGTCAATTCATTCGCTCAAATCAGAGCCAGAGGAGAGTGCTAGAGGACTGCCTCATAAGTAGCTGAGTGGAGCGATGAAAGTAGTGATTTGCTGAGCTGAAAGAAGAAAACCACATACACACTAATAACAAAGTAAATTGTACCCCTGCCCTTGACAATAAAGGGAAAAGGTCTAGAGGAGACACAAGGTTGAAGCAGGACTAATTTCACTAGCCTTGGCACCACCTCAATTTCACAAATGAGAATTCTGAATTGCAGGTGAATCAACTGTTTGCCTTTAATCCCTCGTCATAGATTTAACCATTTATTGCAACACATGAAAATACAGTTATGCGTGGGGCTGAAGGCTCTGCTCTAATAATGCTCCCTGGATCAGCCAAGCAGCATGCTAAGCTGAAACAGGGACCGCGATGCTGAAACCCCCAAAACAACGGTACCCAACACCAAGAATAAGACCCATGTTGAACAAATGGTGTAAATGTGTAGCAGCATGCTTGCTGCAGGCCTCAAAGATGCAAGCATACAGTATATCACTGCATGAAAAGTGGGATTTTCGTCCCCGTAAACGCCGTAAATCTCCCTAATTTTTGGCAGTTAACGACAATTTACACGCTGTGAACGTCACATTCGTCTGTGCCACATGTTGTCGGAAACGAACCATGACGTATGTGGAGAGCTCCCGCGGAGGTGCTAATGGCTCTAATAAGCATATGAATAGCAGCGAAACCTCTCCTGGCCAGAGTGTGTCTGGCCTAATTAACATATGAATAGCAGCGACACCACTCCTGTCCAGAGAATGTCTGGTTTGGCTTGAATTTCCTCATTCAGTATTGGCTGAAGCCACTACTTTTAAACAAGAAAAATCACTCCTGATTGGTTGGCAGATCACTGCATATACATATGAAGCTCAGCGTAAGTTCTTACAGGAAGACTTCATATTCCTTTTTCATCACTCCTAATTGAGCAGCTGTTTCATGGCATGTCACTTGTCAGTAGTCAATCAGATTCAGCTGTGTCGTTAGTTAAACCAATCAGAGTCGGCCATTTGTCACAAGCCTATCACAGCATGACATCCTGTTTTAAATCTGCTCTCTCCTCTGCGGTTGTCAGTTGTCGTTTCAGGAATGGAGTGCGTGGTCGTTTTAGGAATAGAGTGCTTTTCTTACCTGAACAGTTGCATGGCATTCGTATTCGCTCTTTATTTGTTGCTCTTCGTGGCTGCTATGTCGGATTCAGGTTTTGATCCGGTGTCGGAAGTTCCAGGTGGCTGTTTGGATGTGGAGGCTTCCATGGGTACTCCGGACGGCATTCGCAGGAGCTCTAGACTGGCCACCTTCCCTGGATCACTTTCGGGTGAGGCTGACCGTTTGTCTTCTCGGCTTCTGGATCAGGGAATCATGATGGCTCCGGGCATGCTTTCTCCGGAGCTCCGGGAGCTGACTGCTCATGCCGACTATTTGTCGCCGGCCCCTTCTGTTCCCACGCCTGCGGCTGGAGGTCGTGGTCGAAAACAGACCAAGAAGGCGGATCCGCCTGCCAAGGCCCCGGCGAAGAGGAGAGCTGCGGGGTCGATCAGCCAGCCGGCTGCTACGGCTGTTCCGGGGGGATCCTCGGATTCCAGCCTCATCCTCGCATCACTGCAGTCCCTCACCAGCTCGATGCAGGCCATGGATACTAGGCTGTAAGCCATGGAGAGCGTGGCGGCGTGTCTGGTACAGTTAATGCCGCTTTGGCTTCCATGTCTGTGCATGTGCAGGGCTTTCTTCAGCCGATTCCTGCTACATCTGTCGAACATAACCATTCGTTGGCTACTGCTGTACCGTCTCTGTCCCTAGGTAGGCCTAATATTTTGGGCAGGCTGTGATCTAAAATTCTGCAGGGCCGTGATGTTAATCTGGTTAGCCTTATTTTGCCGTCCCCTGAGTGTGATAAGTCTCTGGTGGCAGGGGATGGGTTTTCGGCGGTGGTTAAATCCACTGACCCTAGGCTTAACAAAGATATTTCCTTTGGGCAGTTCGTTGTGGCTTTTGGTATATATCGTGACATCATTTGTTCCGTGTACCCCGACCGGAGGCAGGAGTTGGATTCTTACTTAGCTTTAATCGGAGATTTGTTCCTGAGGTACGGGAGGAACTATTTCTTGCAGTACCATAAAGCTTTTTCCGGGAAAGCTGCGGCGCATATTGAACGTGCCAACATTCACCTGGACTGGTCGATTCTGGACACTGAGATCCTGGTTATGGTTGTGTGGGGTGCTCAAGCTATTATTTGTTCTAACTGTGGGGCTTCAGGACATGTTGCTTCCCTCTGCCCTGTGGGAGTGTTCCAGCCTACCGGGACGGCCCCGTCTCACCGTCTCGGTCAGCGGTTTTCCGTGTCTGGCGTGGATGCTCGTGGGCAACAGGTTCATACGTCCAACAATACTCCTATTTGCAATAATTTTAATGAAGGCATATGTACTTATGGGAATTGCTATTTTCTTCACATATGCAGCGATTGTCGAGACGCTCATCCCAGGTCTGTCTGCCCACGGCACCCCGCCCCTCACAGGAGGAAGCAGGTTCAACCTTGAAGTGGTTCCAAGACATTCTGAAGCTCCACCCCTCTACCCCAATAAACTTACGTGTGTTGGCATCTGAACTGTCTGGTCATCCTAATTCTGTGTTTGTTGATCATCTGCTCTCTGGCCTTTCCCAAGGTTTTCGGGTGGGCATGCTTGCTGATACTGAGGTTACATATGTGGCTAAAAATCTTCTTTCTGCTGTTTCTGACCCTGATACTGTGTCCATGCTGGTTCCATCTGAGGTTAGCAAAGGGTATATCACAGGGCCGTTTGATTCCTCCCCGTTTTCGGTGTTTCGCACTAGTCCTTTAGGTGTTGCTACTGGGAAGTATTCAGGGAAGAAGCGCCTTATTTTTTATCTGTCCGCGCCACGTGCCTGTGTTGAGTGTGAATAGTCTCATTCAGCCTGTTCCTTATTCCCTTCATTATGCCACTGTTGACAATGCTGTTAAACTTATTAAGTTGGCAGGGAGAGGTGCTTGGCTCTCCAAGGCTGCCATCACTGATGCCTTTAAGATAGTCCCTATACATCCTTCACAGTTGCCTCTTTTTGGTGTTTGGTGGTTCCAAATACTATTTTAGTGTGCGTCTGACTTTCGGGTGCAGGAGCAGTCCGTGTATATTTAATCATGTTTCTGAGGCGCTTTGCTGGATCCTGCTTAACAGGGTTGGGGTTCCTTCGGTGATTCATCTGCTGGATGATTTTCTTCTTGTTGAACCCCCTCTTGATAGTGTTGGCTCGTTGGGTAAATTGAGACGTTGTTTTCTTTCCCTTGGTGTGCCTCTGTCAGAGGCGAAGAGTATTGGTCCTGTTACATGTTTGGAGTTTCTGGGCATCACCCTCAACTCGGTACGCATGGAAGCGTCTCTTCCACTTCAGAAGTTGGAACGCATTTGCGGCATAGCTGCGTCCTTTTTGTCTGAGTGTAATGTAACGAAGCGGCAGTTGCTCTCGTTACTGGGGCATTTGAATTTCGCTATGCGCGTCATTCCACAGGGGCGCTCTCTCATCTCCAAATTACTTGATTTGGCGTCTTCTGTTCCTAACTTGCATAATGTCTTGTCCCTGAATGACGGCTGCCGCTCTGATTTGCGCTTCGGGTTCCGACTTATGGATGACTGGAATGGCATTTCTTTTTTCTATGACGATTTGATATATTCTTCTGATTCTTTGCACAGATGCTGCCCCTTCCGCAGGGTTTGGGGGTTATTTTCAAGGGCAGTGGTTTGCTGGCCACTGGCCTCCCACTTTTTCCCCTGCTGATTCCATTGCTCTTCATGAGATTTACCCCATTGCTATAGCTTGCCGTGTCTGGGGCTGTCTGTGGAAACGGAAGCGGATTTCTGTCCTGTGTGATAATCAGGCTGTTGTTGACATTATTAATAGAGGCCGCTCTTCATGTAGCAATATAATGCCATTGATGAGAAGCATCACCTGGTCTTCAGTCACTCACAATTTTATCATTACTGCTCGCCATGCCCCTGGACATTATAACTCTGTGGCTGATGATTTCAGACCTTTCGGAGCCTTTGCTTCCTTCTCTCACAGAGCTAGCAATCTATTGAGTCATAATCCCTGTCAGTCTTATTTAGAAGCGGCTAGGGCTTATATGAGGAAGGGCTTAGCTGTGTCCACTCTGAAAACATATGATTTTGCTTGGTGTACTTTTGCTCTATTTTGTGTGTCTATTGGTGTCCCCCTTAAACCTGTTCTCCTTAATAGTATTTGTGCTTTTATTTGTTATTGTACTGATACTCGCCACTTTAAACCTCAATATACTCAAGGGTTACTGGCCGGTATTCAATTTAATATCAGGTGTTATGATCCATCATTTCCAACCTTGTTTTCTACTTCGGCTGTGAAACTAATTTTAAAGGGTAAATCTAAAGCTCACCCTTCAGCCCCCAATCATAGGCAGCCTATTACTTTGAGTATATTGCATAAATTAGTGGCTGTTCTTAGGCATGGTATTTTTTCTTCATATATTGATATATTACTCGAGGCTTTTTTTATGGTTGCTTTTTATGCTTTCCTTAGGTGCGGTTTATTTTCTACACATTCAAAATCTTTCAACTCCAGTACAGATATCACGTTTTCTGATCTGGTATTTCATTCTAGTCATTATTGCTTGGAACTTAAGCATTCTAAAAGAGGAGGTGCCTGTTCTGTCGTTGTGGCCCGGACAGATTCGCATTGCTGTCCATTTAAATCTATGATTAGATATTTGTCACTAAGGCCGCGCACTAACTCCCTCTCACCTCTATATCTGATTCCTGGCTTTTTCCCTATGCATAGATGTTGGTTTAATCAGCATTTGAAAATAGTCCTCATCAAAGCTAATATGTCACCCCAGCATTATTCTGGGCATTCATTTAGGATAGGAGCTGCTACTACTGCTGCTAGTCAGGGAATATCTAGTACTTCTTTACAACAGCTGGGACGATGGTCATCCTCTGCCCCTGCATCCTACATCCGTCTTGATATCAATAACATTCTCGAGAACCACAGATCCCCAAAACCATAATGGTGGGTATGCATGCATATAACTGGTGGTGGTGTATTATATGGTTTTGTTCAGTCCTACCGAATCACGGTCACTGACAAGATGTGATTGTACCGGCATTGGCCGTGTTTTCATCAGGCTTCGGGCCATAATAAATGCGAGTTTACACTGGCTTGATTGCCGAGTTATTGCATTTATTTTGCAAACGGCTATGTGCCATGTTACATCTTGTGTTTGCCTTTCTTATTTTGCCTTTCTTATTTCTTTATTTCCCCATCCCGTTGCAGATTATATTTGCCTTTCTTGTTTTGCATTTTATTTCGCCACTGTTCCCGTGGCAGATATTTATTTGCCTTTTCTTATTTTTCCGGCCTTTTCCGGCCTTGCTTATGGCTGTCGCTGACATTTTATTTGCCTTTCTTATTTTTGCCTTTCTTATTCTGCTTTTATTTATTCACAGGTCTGATGGCTATCGATATTGGCCAACATTCCATGTGTTTATTATTTTGTGCCGGTCGTATGCCGAGGTTTGGTTTTGCACTCGGTGGTCACCGAATTATTATTTTATCTTTGTTATTTTGCGCCGGTCGTATGCCGAGGTTTTTTTTGTTTTGCTTACACTGGCGATTGCCGAGATTGAATTTGTTTCGGGCATTAGCCGAATTTAATTTTCATGGCTGTGGGCAATAATATTTCTGGTTTTGTAAATTACTGCAATTGTATAACTTTGCTTTCTCGTTAGTTCTACAGATTCGTGGGGCTCATGAGGTATGTATGTGCCGACTAGTCTTCTTCACTAGTCGTCATTTTTGGGGGATATGTTTGGGTTCACTACCCCTTTATGACATATGGTTTCGATGGAGTCCAATCTCCAGAGATTTTACATTTCCCATTTCATGTTTGTCTATACAATAAATATGTTCATATTTGCAATGAAGTCTCTCCTGATTGAAATTAATCTCAGCGTAAGTTCTTACAGGAAGACTTCGTATTCCTTTTTCATCACTCCTAATTGATCAGCTGTTTCATGGCATGTCACTTGTCAGTAGTCAATCAGATTCAGCTGTGTCGTTAGTTAAACCAATCAGAGTTGGCAATTTGTCACAAGCCTATCACAGCATGACATCCTGTTTTAAATCTGCTCTCTCCTCTACGGTTGTCGTTTCAGGAATAGAGTGTGTCCCGCCTCCTCCCCTTTAACCACCGGTAGTCTTGCCCACGTCCTCGGGTATCGTCAGCGCTTGGCTCTCGATTTGTTCCTGTGCACTTTCATCACCACCACCAGTGTCTGGACTCCATCGGGGGATATATTTGGGTTCACTACCCCGTTATGACATATGGTTTTGATGGAGTCCAATCTCCAGAGATTTTAAATTTCCCATTTCATGTTTGTCTATACAATAAATATGTTTATATTTGCAATGAAGTCTCTCCTGATTGAAATATATATATATATATATATATATATATATATATATATATATATATATATATATATATATATATATATATATATATATATATATATGCTATTATGTTGTATATTCATGTCATTGTTATGCTATGGACTATGGCGTGCTATGGCGCCCTCCCTACTTATGTCTAAGAAAAGCTGAGCCCCCCCCTCCCGAAACCGAAGTGGAGGTAACTCTCGAGATAGAGCCTTACTTTCTTTTTTGATACAGAGCAGTTATCAGCACTTTTACGTTTCTCCGCCATGTTTTATTCATAAAATAGTGATGCCGTGGCGGCAGGAAAAACGAGGATGCTAGCAGCTGACCTGATGACAGCAAGGGTCCCAGGTTAAGAGGTCCCGGAGGTTTGGCCTACTAAGTCGCCGTCCTACAATTTTAAGCGAGAACAAAAAAATATAGTTTTTATACCGACTTTTGTATACATTATATATTCTAGTGTATTATCATAATTTGTTTAACATGTGCAAATATTTTTTTTTACCCCAACCTCAAACCAGATAAAGACTTGTGCCCCCCCCCTCTGATCTTTGCCGCCCCCCTGAGGGGTCTTTGCCAGGAACGTGATGTTTATTCAATAACAGAGTTTTATTAGCACACAACACACACAGCCTACACAACAAATGGTAAACTGGTAAAAAATGTAACTGGCGGCATTCTGTCTTAATTCGGTCAGTTTTGCAGACATCTGTGGTGCTTTGCCCTGTACTTCTGATGGCTGCGAAAAGGACGTACAATCCATCCAGCACACTCTGTCTCGCTTCCAACAGCTGTAAAAACTATCAATAAAGACACTACATATGGACCCAACACATCTATTAATTCATTAAGAATAGTCACATTGACCAAAACGGATCTAATCTTAACCTCTTTCTTCTCGCTGAACTCTTCACAGCTTCCGCCTGCAATGCAAGATCTGGTTGTTTCTACCTGAAGCTCCTGCTTACCGTCTCATAATTACAGGCAGCTGGAAAACAATTAAATGCAAATGGTATGAATAAAAATAAAACATAAGTCACAGTAAAATTAAACAAGGAATGAGACAATAAAGACTTAGCAAATATAAGTCACATTATGAGGCGAGGTTAGTCTGTGAAAGTGTACAAAATGTACGGTTAAGATCGGTCTATTAACTAACTTAGTATCTATTTCCTTATACAGCAGAATTAAAGCATATTCTTTAAATCTTACCCTTGCTCCGGTTCGTAGCGCCTACAATTTGTTCCCAAGTTGTGAAGACGGCGTACTGCTTCCTGTAAATTACAAGACCAAAGAAATACACTTTTATAAAGCAACTTACACTGGCCCCGCATAGCTCTGCCTAATAATGAATCGCACTGAAAGCAGGCAGGCACACAGCTATGCTGCTCGCCTTTAAACTTGCGTGCATGGTGGTGTTTAAAACATTACTGCCAAAGTCTAAGTAGTGTGTTTAACATCCAAATACAGTCATTGTACTTCTCAAGAGTTAATAAACAGTACAGACTAGCTAATTTATTAATAATCATATACTTACGTTGTCTTTTCCTTTTCTGTGGGCGCATCTTTATGGAGCCCCGGAGGTGACATGGAGGGTGTCAGTACCCGATCCATATTACTGACAGAGGGAAGAAAAAAAAACGCTCCGTACATCTTGAACAAGTCCTGCGTTTTTCCTTTTTAGGTGCGTGGTTGTACTCCCATGATAAGCAAGTGAAGTTTGACAGTGTACAGACAACTCTTTTACCAGTTGGCCTGAAATACTCCCATACTTTGGAAGCTTTTGCTCTAACTCTCGGATGACTCGTCTCCCTCCGCTATCAAAGCAGTGAAGGCGGGGGTAGGGGCAGAGTGATAGAGAAAGACAGAGCTCACAGCATTTTTATTTACATGTTAAAGCCTCCCCTAGAATAAGGGGGAAGAGGGGTCATGGGGGGACAACTGCCAAGCAAGGCCTACATCAATTTCTGACAATTCACGGCAGTTTTATTGGCAATTTTTGTAAATTGTTGTAAAAACAATTGTAAACCTGAACTTTCACGACAATCTACAGTGCCGCTTACTGACAAAAATCCCACTTTTCATGCAGTGTATCCTGTGAGAGGCCATCCTATAATTACTATATGTGAGCTATCTATGTGTAGCAGCACATTTGCTGCAGACCTTAGCTGTCGCTTCTCGTGAGGAAAGCAAGCATGCAATCCATGTAAGACCATACAACCTAAATCAGCAATAAAAACCTAGCCAACCACTTCCAAATGCAACATTTTCTTTAATTGTGCAGTGAGGTACTTGAGGCTGTCCTTAGATGTTAGCGCTCATAGCCTTTTGAGCTGATATTATCTCACTAATGCCCGGATGAACGTAACGTTCGTAGGCTGCTGAAGACCAGCGATTGGCCTATAAATACAGTTAATTTGAAAATGTATAATACTATCAAAGTACTATGATAAATTAAATGAAAATAATGTTATCATGAGATAAATGTAATGGGGCTTAAAATAAGTTTAGCCTTTCCTGTAATTATTTTTGCTTAATATCAGCCTGCTACGTAGTTGGGTTGTGGCACGCGTGCCAAGCTGGAGCAGAGGAAGCTAAAAGTATGAGTTTAAAAACAATTGTGCAATGGTGGCTCCAAACAGGAATTATTCTGAAGAAAAGTGTGGATCAGGAGGATAATATTGTTAGCAGCCCTGTAGAAACTGTAATGGAAGACAGTGAATACAGCAGCATCAGTGAAGCCTTCACAGCATTGACCAAAAGCAGCAAACGGCAAAAATAGTAAGAAAATATGACTCAGATTACATCAGATTTGGATTCAGTTGGAGTGGGACGGAGGAAGAGGAAACCTGAAACCAATGCATCTCAAACGGCATCTCACAAACAAACACGCAGCGCTGCAAGTCAAACCAGTAGATTTCTTTTTAAGAAAGCAGCTGCCTTCTTAAAAAGAAAGAAGTTGCTTTATTTCAACCAAAACTAGAGTTGTGATGGTTAGAATAATGGAAAGATGACCCAAAGCGGCTTTTCATAGTTTTATTTAGTTTCTGTCGACTTTAAATGAAGTGTATTTTACGATGCTAAAATGATGTTTATTTACATGGAGTGTGGTGCCGTTAGCGAACACAATTTCGCGGATGTTTTTATGTTTTAAAAAAGGATCTTACTCTTGAACAGAAAGGTCGACCTCCTTAGCAATCCTTTCAACAATGTTGTCAGACACTTAGAATATTAATCAGAGTCTGTCAGCGGCAAAACAAGCACTTTTGTGAAGGTAAATACAAGCTGGACAATTGCCCCATTAACTTACATTGTAGCTTGTTTCGCCACTGCCAACTGCAGCGATCTCGCTTAATACTGGACCAATGTCAAAGATTGTTGTTCCCATCAGTCACTTAGACACAAAAACATAGGAAAATAGGTTGAAAAAAATAGTAGTTACCCTATAATAATAAAAAAAAGGTTTTGCCTTTCCACCATGTCCTGTCCCCTTTTGGCACTCAAGCTTTTGTTCTGTTGTTGACTTGTTGTTTTGTATGAGTATTTGTGTGGGAGAGAGGAGGGATAGCAGCTATTCAAGGTGAAAATGTCTACCCAGCATGAGAGGAGTTCAGCACTCTCCAGCAGACTCTATTCAACTGCAAAGTTCAGATGAGCTGCAATAAAAAAAAACTCTGCAGTGTCTCATCAGGTGCAGCCGTACAGGCAAGAAGCAGTGCTGAGAGGAGACTATTGTATGAACAAAAACATTATTTTGAAACATTCACGATTCTTGCACCGATAGAAGTGCTTTTGCCTTTGTTTTGGCCAAAGCACCTGCAGGGAGATGCCCTATTTTGACATCAGCTTCACAGTAGGGTGCAGTCAAGAGGTCAGAGGTCACTATACCTGCAGCACAGAGCAGACAAAAGAAAAAAAATAAGGAAAGATGGGAAATGATGAAGAAAATAGTGTATATCCTTGGTCATGTAAGGTACAGGGGGTCATGCTTTACAGAAGAATGTTTAATGGTCCACTCACTGAACCTCTTTGCGAAATGTCAAAAAGTTCTCTTTTCTTTCCCTTCAGGAGGATTTGATCAATACACCTCTGTCTCCTGTTAGCTTTTGTTAGGGCTGCCTGTGGGAGTCAGAAGCAGAGTGAAATAATTATTTCTAAATCTCAAGAAAGATGATCTGTTCAGAATAATAAGCCACTGTATAGATCTGGCTAGAGTAAAGAGTTTGCGCTTGGTTTTATATGAAATAATGTTGATCTTTGTCATTTCTCACAACTATCATTGGTAAAGCTTGTACTTAAGGTATTATTTGTCTCCTCATTTTTCAGAATGTATGCCAATGTTTGTGTATTTATCAAACTTTTAAGAATTTCACTTGAATGCTCTAAATGGAGTCTGGTGAGTTTGGAGATGGCGATTTTGGTGTTGTTACTGGTTGATTAAAAAAGGATCTTAATTTTGAACAAAAAGGTCTATCTCTGTGGGGAAGAATGTTAATACACTTAGGATTACATTGCAGCCTGGTTTGCGGCTGCCGGTTACAGCGTTCTCGCTCAATACTGGACCAATTTCAAAGATTGTTTTTCACATTAGCCACTTAGGGGGCTTTCACACCCACATTATTTGGTTCAGTTGAATCACATCAGAGTCGTTAAGAAAACAACTGGCAGAAGAGTTAAAGCCCCAGCAGATTGGAATAATTTTCCCGTAGAAATAAGATCCATTCCAATACTTTGTATGTTTAAAGGTGCTCTAAGCGATGTTGGGTGACGTTACTTCTTGTTGACGTTCAAAGTATTTTCAAACAAAACGAGACTAGCTCGCCCCTCCCTCCTCCTCATCCCGTCACCCTCCCTTCCGTGCTTCCGCACACTAACCCCCCAACCCCCACTCCCAACTCCTTCTTGTCGGTTATTGGCTGGGACGCCAATAACCGACAAGAAGTTGTTATGTTTGGTGGTGCAGGTTGGCACAGTTTGTTTTTGTTGCTGTTTGTGGAGCCTGGGCTGTCTACAGAGACTGCATTTTTTTACAGTGTGTTCAGGGGACAGGCAGCTAGCCGATAGTGAGGAGATGTTTGCTGTATGTGACAAAAAATGTTGTAGCCTAAAAAACACGTGACATCACTTAGAGCACCTTTAAGCACTCTGCCCTGTCTTCTCACTTTAAGATGGACTGCTATGGTTTATCAATGAAGCTGTCACTTTTTATACCTATTGTTTTTCCCCTTTTGAAGTTAGTGATCCACTTTACACTCTGTTTATCTATTACTGGCCATTTCGTTTGTTTTTTGTTTTGCTTATTTGCCTATTGTATGTACGTTATCATATTGATAATTGTATTTCTATTTTTAATTTTTTCACTCCTCTATTGTTATGTAGTGATTGTGCTATATGTTGGGACCCCTTCGAAAACGGGCTGATACGTCTCAAAGGGTTTATCCTAATAAACCAATTTAAACGCAGTTGTCGCTCCATAGTAGGACTAGCAGAGCAAAAGCGGTGTGTTGTCTGCTGGCTTTTCCTCCTCTCTTTGTTTACTTCCGGGAGTTGCGTTGGAATTTTCCCACATGTTATATTGTGACATTCAAAGACACATCTGGCCAATGATGTGAATGTTGTCATGTGACATGTGTTGCTGCATTTTGGTTCCTTTCAGCAACTCATCCACTGATTCGGACCAGAGCAAACAGTGTGGTGTGAAACATACTTTACTTTAAAATACTTTAATTACCCTTTATATTCTTTTCTTTAAAGTTTGTACACTCATCCACTGTCTTCTGTATTTTACATTCAGAATTATAAATCAAGTGGAGGAGATGGTGTAAAGAGTAAGGAGATGGCTGTTAAAACGCTCAGATGTAAATTAGTCACTATGCATAAATCCCAAATCCGACTTAAAACTATTGCCTTTGTCTGTTTTTCCTGCCAGCTGTCAACTACAATTTTCAAGCCAATCATAGAGACACAATATGTATCGCCCCACCCCCACCCACCTGCCTCACTATCCTTGACAAGAAGGAGGCATACCTAATAGGCAGAGGCAGTCATAGCTGTGTGTGCGATGCTGTTTTTGAGGGAGTCTCTGGGTAGTGGAGGAGAGATGTGAGGCGATGTGTCGACACTGTGCTTCTCCCAGAGCCTATGAGAGAGCAGAAGCTGTCACAGTGAGAGTTAAGGCCAATACATCCATATATAATCTTTACTGGGATCTGCTTCATTGTGCTCCAGTGCCAAACACATACACCATTTAACAATCCCAAAGCATAGAGCATAGTGCTTGTTTTTATTGTCCTGGTGGATATAGCCAATCATATATTATACCATTAGAGTCTTCAGCATGGGCTTGTTAGACTGACCCTTTTAAAGCAGTGTAAACAGACCTGGTATAATTAAGCAGACTGTTCCTTGTTGTGACATATGTAGGTATCATCTGTATGCAAATAGATACAAAATGGGAGCATAATGTAGTTGTCCTATTTTTGCTGTCTCTCTGCTGAGAGTCTATAGTGCTTCCACAACCTTGTTCAGGAATGTGTTCACCTGCTCCCAAGATTATTTTTAAGCTGTTTCTATTTTATTTAGCTTTCAGCAGTAGAGTGACGCTGATAAAGTACCATCCAGGCTGAGACAGAAATCACAGCTCACAAATCACAGTTACATGCTACAGTAAGGTGAATTCTCTATTTAGAAGTTTTAAAGAAAACTTGAAGATGACTTTTGTTCAACTCCCAGCATTTGTTCTTCAAGCTTGGATAGGTGCTCCATCAAAAACAATTGACAATGCTGACTGATGCCGTTAAGATCCTTGTTGCCGCACTGGCGGTTCCTAGTTGTTGGCTGTAGTGCGTGACGATGTTAGAAGTATAATATATGCAGTGCAGTATGTTAAAGGCTAACTACCATTTTTTTTTCAATCTGGAAAAGCGGTTTTAAAAGTCCACCTCTGAAGGAATCCTTTCCATAATGTTGTCAGACACTTAGAATATTAATCGGAGCCTGTCAGTGGCAAAATAAGCACTTTTGTGAAGATAAATACAAGTGAGACAATTGCCCTATAACTTAAATTGTAGATTGTTTTGCCACTGCCAACTGCAGCATTCTTGCTTAATATTGGCCTAATTTCAAAGACTGTTGTTCCCATCACTCACTTAGACACAAAACATAGGGAAATAGGGCTAAGGTTGAAAAAAACTGTAGTTACCCTTTAAGACAACTTTGTACATTTCTCATAAAGAGGCAGAGAGCACTCAGAATGCAGCAGAGTTGCTGCTTTCAAAGGCAGCAGTAACTACAATTGTCCAGCTTGTATTTACATTCACAAAAGTGCTTGTTTTGCGATTTACAGGCTCAGATTAATATTCTAAGTGGCTGCCAACATTATGGAAAGGATTTCTAAGGAGGTCAACCTTTTTTGACCACTCAAAACAGTGCCAAAAAAACCTTCAAAAAGGGACAAATACTGCATTATTACATTATTACAGCTGGAATGGCTTTAAGACATGAGGCAATATTCTGGTCTTTATAACATGGTCTGGGTGAAAAAATCAATTCTGATTGGCTGCAGGGTGTCCATTAGAAAGTTAAATAGGGGGCGCCTGTGTAGTTCAGTTGGTAGAGAGCTACATGTCATTCCCCCTCTCTCTCCCCTTCAGCTGTCCTATAAAAATAAAGTCCTAAAAATGCCCCCCAAAGAAAAAAAAAGAAAGAAAGTGATATAGGACACCGACTAATGAGTTCTGGTGAAACTGACTTTTTACTGTTCTAAATGAATGTGCTACATTAAATGAAAAAGAAAATCTGAATCTGTTATTATTATTTCCAACATTGACTGTAGTCCTACAGGATGGCGCTAACACACAAGCTGCAAGAAGTATGTTACACTGCCCCTCTGAACTTACTTTGTTTCACAGCTATCATCTCCCGTTCGTTGTTCAACTGTGTAATAATGGCAACTCTGCTACACTTACATTCAGTTACAGTAATCTAATTATCCTAAATTCAGGCACACAGTACTTTTTCTACATTTTTTCCATTTTTGTGAAATGATTGCTTGTTTTTTTGTGTTTTAACTTTTTACAGTATGCCAATTCATTTTGTGAAATGTAATGATTTTTTTTTGTTTTACAACAGAATGTGGAGGACATACTGTAAATATAACTGCTGTTTAAGACCACAGACAATACACGTTTGGCATGTTAATGTTTTGCAGGATTCACACTGCCATTTGAATTGCCTTGTTGACTTTTTGGCTGCTTTGAAATGTTAAAAACCAGAGGACAGCAGTACAGCAGTATGAAGACCCTGCTGAATAGTTCACTGAGTCCATTATCCTTGATACAAAAGCAAACCATTTACTCAGTCCTGAGCTGTGTATTCAGCACAATGTGCTGTGTGTGTGCTTGAGCCATTGAGCTCTGCCAGTGCAGTTTAATTTTGAACCAGGTTAGGTGTATTCATTATTTAAACTGATATCTCATTTGTGACTACATTAAGGCACAATGGAAGAAAAATAAATAAAATAAAATAAATAAGAGTGATTTTTTTGTTCCCACTCAAACACTAACAACACATGCAGCATGCTGATGGGACATAATTAACTGCATATTCAGGAATCTGTTTCTGTCAGTTTATATGCAGGCTAGAAACTAATAATGAGCTTATCTTACCCCAGGCAACCAAATGTGACACCTCATTCCATGGCCAAAGAGCTGGGCAGGCGTGACAGGGAGTGCATGTGTGTGTGTGTGTGTGTGTGTGTGTGTGTGTGTGTGTGTGTGTGTGTGTGTGTGAGTGAGAGAGAGAGATAGATAGGGATTGGTTGGAGAGTTACAGGGAGGCTGTTCTCTATCTAAAGCTAACCTTGACTCTGTCCTCTACTCTCAGCACTCTGCCTGCTTTCAAAAGAACCACCCTTTTTCTCTCCTTCACAGTATGCTAATATTCACACATCCACTTTGGCAACAAACAAAAAAAAAGTGCAATCTTTTTTCCCCTTGCCTGTATACTTGATCATTCCGGGATGGCTGTGAAGCATCAAGAGGCATATATTCATTATCTGTCATCATATTCATTTCTATGCTAATGAGAAACCCGTTCCCGATGAAAATCTGTTTTCAGTCCCTCAAACAGAAGTAAGTGGCAATCACGTATTGTTTGTTTTTGAGGTTTGTCTTTAAATGAGAGAAGACATTTCCAACACTGTGCCGTGCCCAGGCTATATTCCATAAATCATATTGTACTCCATGCACTACAATGCAAATACTAACCAGTTTCATCTGCAGCAACCAGTGCAGCTCGAGCCTCTCTGTCCTGTGACGTTACACTGATTAAACAATATTTGAGCCGAGAGGGGGAGAACATGCTGGTTTGATAACCATTGATTGATGGGGAGAATAAAAGCAATATCATTCTAAAAATGTTGTTTCTTTTTTTGAAAGTTTTTAAAAATGAAAATGAGCCTGCTGGGGAGGAAAAGGCTCAGCCCTCCCCTCCTCCCCCCCAGTCCATTAGATGTGTTGTCTGCTGAGAAGAATCATTCGCAGTTTGGAGCAACATGTTTTGTTCATGGTGGACTGATTTGAATTTTGACAGCAGTAGCACAAGTAGAAATTAACATAGGAAACAAGTTTGGTGAGATCTTCACTAATCCAAAACTCAGAGAGCTGAGGTCAGTCAACCGAGTGAGTGAGATATATTGATATACACAGACAATTGAAAAATAATAATGATAATAAACATTTTTTTAAATAAAACCGTTTAACTTGCATGTATCAAAAATAATTAAAAAGACATTTCCAAAAGTTATACAAAAATAATATTTCCTAATTGATAATTACTCAATATGTAATACTAATATAATATATATATATAATATACTAATACTTTGCAATTTATATGTTGTGACCGGACAGTTTAAAGGTCAATAGTTTGACCATATTACAGGTGTAATGTTATACATAGTCGAAGAATTTATATATGGGTGTTGAGTTTGAAAAACATGGGCATTTATTAGGCAGGGAGGGTTTAATGAAAGGCAGTGTGCAGTTGCATTATGGGACGTGTATGATCCAGTGGATTTGGTGCTTGACCCATCCTAAAAGTCAGGATATCTCGATTTATACTGTTGATCATTCTTGCTTTTTAATCTGTCACTTGCAAGTCCTCCAACTTTATTGACATGCTCAATACTAAATCACTGGAGTCACAGCACCAGAATATATGTAAGTGTAAAGGGCTTTTCACACAGGGAGCGATTGTCGTACCTCGTAATTATTTTCAAGGAGAGGCGAGCAGGCAGGTAGGGAGGCTCGGGCAGTTTGACAGGCGACGCGACAAGCGGGCACAATCCCTTGCTTGTTTGTGAGTTTCCTAAAATATAAAAAATGTTATCACACCCTGGAACATGGACAGCGGGGCTTTTGCTTGCAGAGCATCGGCACAAGACTGGACTTATCAGGTATCGTCCGTAATGATGACTATGCTAATTTAGCTAACTTTAGCTATCAACAATAACAGTCCGTGATTAGGAAAGACTTGGATTACCACCATTTGTTATAAATCGACCAGTGATTAGGGATATGTGAAACCACAGTCAGCTAATCTCATTCAGTTGTACGGCAGGGATACAGTAGTGCACAGAATCCCCATGGTTACCATACATTGATCGCCTGGCCTTTAATCGGGGAGCGTTGTCCTTCACATGAGGAGCGTAGTGGACACCGTGGATCCACGTGACGTATCACTCCCCGTGTGAAAAGCCCTTAAGACTGCCCCCTGAAAGTTGAATATCCAAAGTTGTTTTTTTAATTATTAATTTTTCAGTCAGAGTGAGCAATCCTCGTATTCACGCTGCTCTTTGGGGTAAAATCATTCCACTACGTCAAGTCGTCCCATCCGCTCAGTGAAAATGTCAGCGACAGGTACAGGCCATTCCTATTACACATCCATGGTATGGGCAGCCGCGGATCCGGACCTATTGTAAATCTGAGTGAGACGGAGGCAGCTGCCTGGTTCAGATTACGGACCTGCTGCGTTTGTATTTTGTTACCCTTGCATACAGTTGCTAGCACGCATTAGCTGGGCTAACAACTGTAGTCAAGGGCCAAGTTGGCATGTCCCATGCCGAACCCCGTAGGCCTACCTGAAAAAAGAAAAGAAACGAATAGTCAAATATTCGTATTGAACAGCCAAATCCGATTCAACTGACAACATTCTGAGACAAGTGCAGCCCTAGTTAAGTTGTTAGTGGTCTAGTGTCCTCTTATGGACAGTTTAAGTCCTGACATCACTTCCTGGCTAGTCTAGCTTTGTGGAGTAGCCAGACCCTCCTTCAGCGTACTTTGGAGGAGGGTCTGGCTACTCCACATAGCATTCGGGGATGAGAGGAAAACGTTCTCTGGTTTAATGGCATGTATTTAAACCAATCAGAATCGTCATGGGCGGTGCTAAGCAGCGCACAGAGACGCTGCAAAATAGTTGCGTGAGAGAAAACTCAGATTAGACAGATAGTCTAGCTAGATGTCTGGATTTACCCTGCAGAGATCTGAGGAGCAGTTAACCATAGTCCTCACAAATCCACCGAATTTAAAATACATATTAATGCATCAGTAATAATAATCTGATAATATATTATATAATAGTTCATCACTCACAGGGACTTTTTTTTTTTAAATTATGGAGTACTTTTAGTTTTTAGTTAAATTACATTTTCAATGCAGAACTTGTATTTGTTATGGAATATTTTTATGTTGTCTTGCTAACTGGGCTGCAATGTAATCTTATAGGGCAAATGTCCATTGTCAATTGGTCCACTAGCTGAGTCTGGTGGCTTTAGCCATAGCAATTTCTCAGATGTTTTAATATTTAAAAAAGGATCTTACTCTTTAACAGGTCGACCTCCTTAGAAATCCTATCCACGATGTTGTCAGACACTTGGAACAATAATTTGAGCCTGTCAATGGAAAAACGTAAATTGTGGCTGTAAATTGAAGGTGCACAATTGCCCAATAACTTACATTGTAGCTTCTTTCGCTGACTGCCGACTGCAGCAATCTTGCTTAATACTGAACCAATGTCTAGAAGTTAAGTAAAAAAGTAAAAACGAAGTTACCCCTTATGTAAAGGATCTAGATACCTTATGCAACACTGGTCTGCTGGATGTGATACAGATATTCATAACTGTTGGCATGCCATAAAAGAAGTTGATCAAATATGTCAGAGATTGTTTTCTCAATATAGTTTCACTCTCCTAATTGGCCATTATTTATACAGCTTTAATTAAACAATACTGCATTTTTGTTATTTAAAGACAAATTGAGTGAACCACGCAACATACTGTTGAGCAAGGTTGACATATGTTACAGAGCAGGATGTTTTTGTAGTTTGCATTATTAAAAATGTCAATAGGATTTTAAGATTTCTGACTTGTGGAACATATTTTCCAGTTTCATTTTGGCTCTGTTAAAAGAGTCAATCAATCTGTGATTGACAGCCGAAGCCTGAAGAGTCACATGTTAAGACACACATAAGCAGTAGCGGTTTGTTTTGAGCTATTCATGTAACTAAAATGTACTCTACATATGTGTGTTGAATAGTCATTATACCTGGGGCCATGTGGCTCTATATATTGTTTCTTGAATAGATATTCAGCTTTGCTGGCATTTGACTGAAGACACTTTCACAGTGCCGCCAGAGGCTCACTCACTCCATGTAATTATTTCTATACCACTTGGCCCCAAATTTAAAGAATGAATATAGGCCTATATTTCCTTTGAATGCTGTCGTTTAAGAGGTTTTTTATGTGAGAAATAAAGCAGGGGCCGCCACCCTCTGTCACTAAGGAGCGAATCATTTCCTAGGGAGGGGAAAACATCTGTTCCCAATTGAGGAGCCTGCCTGATGAGAAATAGTGGCTTTTCACATGATAATCCAGGATAAAAAGGTTGAAATCGGGTCCACAGTGTAGAGGAACTGGATAATGATGCTTCAGACATGTAAAGAGAAGGAGAAGTAAGGGCTCTGCATGCTCAGTAGAACACTCCTTCCCTCTAGCTATTCAGCCTCATTTGAGTCATCAGTCTGGACCAAATGTGTGGAACCGTTTTACACAAATTGCTTCAATTACCTGTGTGGCAATAACAATAATACTAGCAGATGATTATGTGCATATATAGACTTACATACTGACACCAATTCTCCCAAACCACGCACACGCACGCACGCACACACACACACACACACACACACACACACACACACACACACACACACACACACACACACACACAGGCATGTACCAGGTTTTGTAATCGAATAAAGGCTTGGGGAAAGCACAAGGATAAGTTAGGAGTCAAAAAATGAAGGAAGAAAAAACATCTACATATTTTGTGACAAAAGTAACATTAGGATTCCGTGTTAACACTTGTTAACTGTTTTCTGATTTCTTGCCATTTGATATGACAGCTTTTTTTGAGGAAACAAACTGGAACTATTAAGAATACATTGCACACACACCCACACACACTTACTTTACCAGTCACTGGTTTTGGCCTTTCTCATTTCTTTGAGAAATCTATATATTCACACACGGATGAGACTGCACACAAAGATCCAAAGAAACACTGTTGACTTTCCGCTGTATATTGCCACACACAGTATCATAAACACACACACAAACATAAAGTGTTGATGGTGCACAACCCCAGGTGTGTGATCACCTCGGGCTCTGTGGCAGTCAAAGCTTTTAGAGGTTTGCCTGACAGCTACTTTTACCGTTTGATGAAGCGTTTCTCGACCATTTTGTGATTGCCCAGTGTGTGATTGCCTGCCTCTGTCTTTCCAAGGTGGTACTAGAGTGTGAATTATGTACCTCCACTCTTCCATTCCTGGTTCAACTCGCAGCTTTAAACTGAGGTATCACCCCAAAGCCCAAGCTCTCCAAGATGGGACACTCTAATAACCACCCTCATGAATGGACAGTAAATCTGAGGCAGTATAAAACACAACCTTATGAGAGGCAATCATTGGGAAGCGCTCACTGCCTTGTGGCCTCAACATCCTGTCTTTCTCTTTTTTTCTATGTCTCCGCTCCTGTCTGTCGCCCTCTTTATCCATACTTCTTTGTTTTCTCTCCTCCTTTCGTTCTGTCTCACTTCCCCGCTGCTCGGTTTCCCACCTAAATTACTGCAGGCACTGCTGCAGAATCTGAACTACACCTACAGGCTTGACTGGAAAGGTCAACAAGCTGCTTAAGATGAAGAATAGCGCAGGAGCAGGGTAATCTACTCTCTCCATCTTCTGTTTCTTCTCCTCTTCCCCTCTACTCCTCGGCTGCCGGCGTTTTTTTTTTTATCCTCCTTCCATTTTTATGTCCGCCCAGGTGCCGTGGTTTTTCTGCAGCATGCGCAGAGCTTTGTGTTGATATCTTCGTTGGTTTATCAGTCTATTTGTCTTTTATGTCTGTTTTTCTATTTGTATCTCTTTCTACACCTTCCCCCCCACCTTTTCTTTTGGCTCTGTGTGTCTTTACCTCTGTCTGTTTCTGTTGCATTCTCTCTCTCTCTCTCTCTAGATATATAGGTGTTCTTACTACCTGAGACAAACTGAGTGTATGGACTCCATGAATCCACCTCACAGCGGCCGTTCTTCTTTTCGACTCCTTTGTTCTCTTATTCCCTCCCTTTGTTTTTTTTCCTCTGCTTTGGCTTCCCCCTCCTGTGCTTTCACTCACACTCCGGCTCAGACTGGATGTGGTTCTGAATATCAAACAGGTTATCTGCTCCTGTATTTAGCCTCTCTGAGAAAATAATGGACGCAAAAGTTACAAATGACACTGATTTGCTATTTGCTTTCCCAGGTGGCATTCCATTTCCCGCTCCTCGTCTCCAGATACAGCAGATTTGTATGCATAAGCTTCAAGGTAGAGATCCATTACAGCGACAAAAGTACACATGATAGTTGATTTCAAAACCATGGGCATTATTCTGCTTCTATAACAACCACTCTTTTTTTGGGTCGATTGTGGAACCTGGCAGCGCTGCGGAGTAGGTCTGGCCCCTCTACGCATACACTGCTCTTAACTTTTGGTCTGGCAGTAGCTCAGTCTGTAGAGAGTTGGTTCAAGTCCCCGTACGGACCAAAGTACGGAGTGTGGATTGGTAGCTGGAGAGATGCCAATTCACCTCCTGGGCACTGCCGAGATGCTCTTGAGCAAGGCACCTTACACCCCCCCCCCCCACCCTCCAACTGCTCAGGGCGCTGGTCCAGCACTGGCCACTCACTCTGACATCTCTCCATTTGTGCATGAATAGGTCCTGAGTATGTGTGTGTGTGTGTGTATTTCAGGCCAGTGTGTAGTAATTTCTAACAAACAGTGTAAATTGTAATTTCCCCACTGGGGATCAATAAAAAGTATAAATTAAATTAACCAATCACAATCGTCTTGGGGCGCTAAACTCCAGTCACAGCGACTGTGGCTATGCCAGATGGACTTGGGAAGGAACTTGTTTTGGTGGAACATTTGCACCCATCAAAAGAAAACGCCACATACAATATTAAATGAAGTTAACTGTTCAAATAATACAGAAACGTGAGCTATTTAAATTATACATGGTTAAACATAATTTGCTCTTACCAGTGTATCACCATGTGTATTTTGTCATTAGCAAATACCTGCCAATTTGTCCAAGTTAGATAGTAAATCCCGTAAAAATATATTTTGTAAATCTTTACAATTATTCCCCAAAACAACCAAGCAGCCCGGCCTTGTTGCACAATCCAAATTTTCTTCAAAACATGCTATTTTCAGCTAATAGCATGCTAGCTTGAAGTTTGTTGTTTCCCGAAACCAACAGAGTTTTGTGCAGCGAGGGACATACGGTGGAAGAGCCGGCTGCGTCGTTACATTTTAGATACTCCTTTCACTGCAAAATATATATCCAAAGTACGCTTTCTTTGGGAACTTTTTCAGTGCGGTCAGAGCTCTGGTCTATCTTATGTTGCCATACAGTAAGAACCACCTCTATCCCAGCTTCCACCTGCGGGCTCTGACTCTACCGTTCCCTATGGGAGAAGTTATTATTGCTGAGCTTGGTTCTTACTTATGGAGAGTGATGAGGTCAGAGCCCAGATGCCAAATATGAGTTTTACATATTCTACATTTACATAATCTATTCGTTGTGGCTTGTGACTGAACGTTAATTAGGAATATGAACCATGTGAGCACAATATAAAAATAATGAAGGGTTTCAAACTACATTTTGACACAGGCTGAAAATGTACAGTATGTGATAATGCAGGACCCAGTTGATATTGTAGCCTACCTTTGTGGTAGAAATTCCAAAACAAATCTACAGTTAATCAAATTTTGATTAGTGAACATGGATGTTGGCTGATAAGTGATAAGTGATAACTGGCTCACAGTCTGTGTTTTAGTTGACTTCAAACGTATTGGATAGGGTTAAGGTCAGGGCTTTGTGCAGTCCAGTCAAGTTCTTCCAAACCAAACTGGAAAAACATTTCTTTATGGTGCTGCTGTTGTGCAAGGGGACATTTTCATATTGAAACAGGAAAGGAAAAAACTAAACTGTTGCCAGGAAGTTGGAACACACTATGGTCCAAAACTATGGTATCTAATGAAAAAAGTTAGGAGTTATGAAAATAAATATTTTAGTTGGATATTTTGGCATTGTCACCACACAGCTAGCATACGGTAATGTCTTCCATGAGTTCACCTGGAAATAACAAACAGCGTTATCATGTACAGTCCGCTGTAACAAGCGCCAATGTTAGCTAATGTCAGCTATCGTAGCTGACGTCAGACTGTGTGAAAAAACAACGGCAGAGAGAAACAGACTTACTCGCGGTTTGGGAGTTCTAGGTGAACTCGGGAAAGCTGTTGCCGTAGATCTATGGTAAAGCCAGAGGCTTACTGGTGTCACACAGTCAAAGTGTGCACGGAGAGGAGGTGGCCGCGAGGCTATTCACAGACAGGTTCGAGAGAGAGGGACAAGGAGCGAGCGCGGCTCTACAGTGAAATAAGATTTTACCCATCTAAAAAAATCTGTTTGTGGCATGCAACGTTGAAATTGTGGCAGGCCGCCACAAGTAAATCAATGTACAGGAACCACTGACATTGAACTTTGCTGCCTGTCTCTGCTGTAAATGTCCTCATCAACAACTGATTTTCAACTAAAGTATGTCTTCAGTTCGTTAAGTACTCAGCTAGTCCACATCCAGCAGAGTTGTTGAGAGTCCATCTGTATTGTTTTTTCATTTAGAAATTAAACATATATCAAATAAAGTTTAGTTTTGATTATGCTGACCAACTCTCATATGCACTCTCTGTGTCATACTAACTCTGTATCAATACTTATGTTTGTGTTGGGAGGTTTAAAAGAGAGACCACCACCAAACCAAAACTTACATTATTTGTGAACATGCATGTGAACACACAAACACCGTCGACCAATTAGCGGGGAGAGGGAGAATTATGCAATTATATCTCCCCACCCCACCGCAACCCCACCCTACCCAATGTGCCAGTCTGCAATGACACCGTCAATTTAAAACCAGTAGGTGGTGCCAAAAAGGTTGGTAACCACTGGGCTAAAATATGGTACTTTACGTACATAACGATTTCCCTTAATTGGAAAAAAGTGTCTTAGCCCAGACCACAAATACATAATGGTATGTGTCCATATACTTTTGATAATAGTGTGTATGTGTCTTGCAGGAGCAGCTCACAGAAATGCAAGATATATCTAAAGAGATCTGACATTTTAAAAACTGTTAATACCAACAAATGAGTCAAAAGAACACTCTTATGTTTAGTTCTCAAGACCCTGGCATTCACTTTCTGATGACCTGCAGGCGATTTGAACAGAACTACGTTGCCCCCTAGTGTTTAGAATGTGCACTGGAGTGCATGGGTGTGTGCACAGACACACAACGAAAACTGTACGTGGCTTTTTGTGAGAAAGAGAGGAGTTGAGGAGTGAATACAGTACAGACGAACAGTGTTGAATGGTCTGTCACTTTGCACAGCTGAAACTGAGCTGGGTTGTGAGAATGGGAAGGAGGGACTCATACAAAGAAATGACATGCTTCACAAAAGGTTCAGAGAGTAAAAAAGCACATTTACATTTACATTTAAAATAGTTCTTCAGAGAATTCAGAAAATTAGATTTCTGAATGTATTAAGATTCTAATGTGTGCAATAGCAGAGCCATGTGTGACATTGTAGTTCCTTAACTGTCTGAATCTAGATGTATCAAATAGCTGACGTAGCTGGTGTAGAGTAACAAATTGTTTCCTCCATGTTCCCCAGCAGTCAAGATGTATTTTGTTGGTATAGGAGCATATGGCCGAGTCATTCAACCATACATACTCACTTCCGGCTGTGAGTGCACTCTTCTTTTACATCCTCACATGTCGCCACGCAGACATAATTTCTCAACTTCTAAAAGCAGACTGTTGTGGAAACTTTTGTTATTTGATTTGACTCGGATGTTATCTGAGACAGATGATCCATCACAGTGGAAAACTCACAGCTTTTATTTTTCTGTGGATCATACATTATCTAAGCTGGTGGTGCAGTAACAATAAAAAGTCAGCTTGTTCTGTTCAAGAAGACTTGGGAGTCAGTTTCATTTTATACATAAGCTTTGTTGTTAGAAATCAAAAATATCAAAAGCAGACAATAAGCAAACTTTGTAATTTTAATCATTTCTTGCATTTAAATGTTTGCTTTTCAGTATATTAACCGCAATACCGCGGTGATATGATGCCTACCGCGGTGTTACACTTATTACTGTCGTCATTGCACTTTTTTTAGGGTTCAAACCCCAAAACGGTTCAACCCTATTGTTTTTGCTCAGATTTATTATTCCGTCATCCGCTGCAGCTCAAATTGCCGTGAGCTGGAAAGAGCTAGAAACACCAATCGTGGCCCAAAGACTTGAAATGATGTGCATTTCGGTTCCCAAGAAATATGAGCCCAATCGGCCACATGGTGCCGCTATAATTAATGATCAAAAAACAAAGGCCACACTCCTCGCCCTGTAAGTCCGATTGACTTAAACATTCTCACAGCTCAGTGTGTTCTACAGAAAAGCCTCTTGGGCCATAAACGTCCACCATGATTTTTTTGTGCTAATTTGCATAATGGAAATGAAAAGAACTTTGGCAATTCTGATTCTATCAACACCACAATTGGTATACGGCCTTCCGGGACTGATATTTCTACTATGAATGAGCAAGATTGGGCAAAAACCATGGCCACAATCAATTAAAGAAAGCAGTAAATTGGCCATAACTCAGTAACAGTTTGACCAATCATTATAACATTTGTAATATCCATCTTGAGCAATAGGCCTACGCAGAGATTTTGAAATTTACCCATAGGGGGTGCCAAAAACACCACAAGTTTGCCGCAAAACATTGTGCCAATTTTCATTCAAATCTGAAAAAAGGGGGCAAAATGGCGAGACTTATTATATTGCTGCATCAACTGTTTTGTTGAAAGAGGTGTGTGCTTGATCTCATCCTTTTTTCAGAAGCTTGCGCTTTGACTTTTGGATCCCAGGTCCTACAGTCCAACGTCGAAGTGTATGTGCAAGGTGCCTGAATAAGTAAAAGCACTTTTAGTTGATGTTAAAGGAGAATTCCGGCCAATTTTTACGTTAATCTTGATTGCTATAGCTACGCGAGTACTTTCGATAGAAAAAACCACGACCCGAATCAGTGCAGGTAACACGGAGAAGCTGCAGCTACGTAATACAAGCGTCCACTGAGCTAAAACGGCAGTGGTCGGGGTAAGTTTTAGAGTGCCTTTGTGCCTCTTAACAGACACAAAATGCAATTAATATGTCTATGCCATATGAACAGGGCCCTTACGTGACAACAAGATGCATTTTCAACTCAGACATTGTTTAAATTCACCTACCCTGGTCCCTGTCTCGATCCTGCCGGTAGCTAGCTTGCCCTGCTAGCTGATAGCCGTTAGCTGCTAGCTGCCGTCCTGTGAGTGTATTCAGACAGGCTTCTGTGATAATCATCCCAATAATAATCCACGGAGCGGCGGTGGTGTGGCTATGCCCTCCAGAGAACAGGTCATGTCATGTCTTGAATTGTATTCCCCCCTAAAAACAACAGTAGTGCGGTAGTAGCTGTTAGCTGCTAGCTGCCCTCCGGTGAGTGTGTACAGCCAGATAGACGTTAGCTTGTCCGGTCCACTTTTCATCCTTCCAGTTGCAGAGTTTGCTGGTGCTAGGCTTGCGCAAGTCAATAGTAACTGCTAGCCTGCCACTAAAAACAATCTTACCCACTCCACAGTACACCCGTTATATAAATTATAACAGACTATCAATGTAAATGTCTGTTTTGATAGAATAATGTTAGAAATAAAACTATCCTTGCAGCGCATTGCAATAGTTATACTTTGTTCCCTGTAGTTGGTAGTAGGCATAAGCTACAGCAGCAGCGGAGTGATATTACTTATCACTCATTGCTACAGAAGCAGAGTACATTGCACGAAGGAATCAACAATATAGTACATAGTGCATGTGAGCTCCAACTAATTACACTCTGCCAGGCTATAACACATATAGCGTTACCAGTAAATGAAAGCACAAGGGCTAGAAATTTGCATGTGAACTGTCCGAGCTTACATGACTTTTCTGTCAGCAATTACCTAAAGTTAGCCCAGGCAGGTATCTACCAAGAGTGTAGATACCATTAGCTAACATTGTCAGTCTCTGTAACGTTATCTCCACTGACGTTGTCAGTCTCAATCTATCAGTAGCAGCTAGGCTAGCATTATGAAAGGGCTAGCTTTATTAGCTAGAGTAGCCTACCAAAAGTTATTACCTGTTCATCAGTAGCTGTTGGTGCATCTGGAAAGACGTATGGAAACGCATTCGTTGTCGGTGACTTGTGGTCCTTTAGATTGCGGGGGTTTTCAAAGTCGTCTGGTCTCAAATGATCACTTCACATTTGCTACTTGAGTAGAGTCTCTGCCAGTGTCTTGATGTCCAAGCCAGCAGCAACAAGCCACAGTTGGTTCCTTTCTGGATCTCCCAATGGAAATTTGTGGAAACTTGTGGTGACCATCTGTTTGGTTTATTTTTACAATTTCTAAATGCACACTGAATCGCCATTTTGCCTAGTCTTTAGTTTCCAATCCAATGCTTCAATACCAATGTACTAGGTGTCCCGACTGGAGTGTGCTTCTCTGTTTACTTTTTGGCGCAGTACTACTAACCGGAGCAAAGTAAAATTCCGCCGCTGCTGAGAAACTAGTCCCTCAAAATGTAATGCGATCATTGAGATGCAAGGATAACATTATTTCTAACATTATTCTATCAACAGACATTTACATCGATAGTCTGGCGTTATAATCTATTTGCCTCGGGTGTACTGTGGAGTGGGTAAGACTGCTTTTAATGGCAGGCTAGCAGTTACTGTTGACTTGCGCTAGCCTAGCACCAGCGAACTCTGCAACTGGAATGACTGGATGAAAAGTGTTGAAAACGGTCTCCACTGATAAATAACACACTGGCTAACTTGGAAATGAGGTCCTATGTCCAAAATTCTGAACCACCCCTTTAAACAGCGATCCCCATAAAGTATGTGAAAGTGAAGGACGGCATTATACAGGAATAGAAAGATGTCGTAAATAAAAAAATAAAACATACTATCGTATCCCTACCTCATTGTCCAGTGTTCACGCATAGGGTAAATATATGACATGACCAACATGCATTTCGCAACACATAATCATAGTGGCCTTTGCTAGGGGTCTCATCATAGGTTATAGTTTCTGGATCAGCCCCCATTGTGAGGCTTGAAGTGATAGGGATTTTCTGGTGGGGGATTTGGTGACAGTCTCGTCTTCAAAGAAAGCTTGGATAGCGATGCACTGCTTGTGAAGTTGCTCCATCATTATATAGGTGGAATTACAACACGTGTGACAGTCGGTCTGGAGCGTGTTCTCTTCAACTTTGAGCTGGGATTGCCACTTCCTCAGTGCACAAGTTGCCACTGCAGAGTGTCAGAAATGGCTCACCTCTTTCCTAGGCGCATCAATAGCTTTCGCTATTTCAGGTAATTCCAGCCTTGCCTTTATTGCCAGCTGTAATGTATGCCCAGTGCCAGGCACACGGCAACCTATTTTTGACCAGGGGTGCTGAATAACAAAATAATGGATGTCTGACGATTTCTCCTCCCAGGAAATATTTCGGATTTTGACAGCTAAATACGTCATTTTAGTGCAGTGTATGTGTGAGAGTGAGAAGTTTTAGAAAAGTCCTGGGCAGCCACTATACCACTGGCCCACAATTATGCGACAGCACAAGCCACTCCGACTCCACTGCGTGCACCCTAACATCACAGAAGCGCTCTTGACATCATTAGTCTGTTTTGTCAACACCGCACCAGAGATGTTTGGCTTGAAAATGGTGGTGGTACTGCTATGGTATTTTAAGGTAGCCTTGCATATATTGCAGCTTACAGCTGTATCTCCTCTGCTGAAGTATTTCCACACTTCTGACAATTTTGGTCAAGATTTGGTAGCAATGTCTCTTTGTGCCACTCCATCCAAGAGATGTCCACTACTTTACCCCCTTGCACTGCAGTGTCTTAAGTCACACAGAACAACTATGACTTGTTTACCCACACTGTCCCCTGCTGCATTTATGATTTAAAATCTGATGCATTGTCATAACCTTAATACTGCACCCCATTAAAACCACAAAAGAACGAATATTCAACACGTCGATTAGTAGTTTTGAGGTTTGAACAGTCAACTATTCTGTGAAACCCCTACTTCCTTTAGTCCACAATCAACTCTTTAGTTTTGCTGATGTTGACATGGAGGTTGTTATCCTGGCACCTGATATCAGAGCTCTGACCTCCTCCTGTCTCATTGTCGCCTGTGATCAGCCTGATAATAGTCATGTCTGCAAACTTAATGTGGTGTTTGAGCTGTGGGTGGCCACGCAGTTGTGCATTAAGTACAGGAGAGGGCTGAGCAGGCAGTCCTTAGCTGAGCAGAGAGTCCTCGGGGGCGCCAGGATTGAGAGTCAGGATGGAGAATGTTGTGGCGCCTATCCATACTGCTTGGGGTCTGCCCATCAAGAGTTCACAGATCCAGTCACAGAAGGCAGCGTCGAGCCCTAGGTCTCTGAGCTTGATGACAACCTTGGAAGCCGCAACTGTATTGAATGCTAAACTATAGTCTATGAACATTCTTGCATATGTGTTTATCTGGTCCAGGTGGGAGAGGGCCAGGGAGATGGCGTCAGTTGTTGTCAGACATAACAGTTGGACATAAAGAAGGATGAACTTCTTTCCAGTTTAGCTGACAGAAAAGCTGTCATAACACTCATAGCTGGAGCTCCAAACTTAAGATCTCCTGTTTCCTGTTAAGCAGCACTCTGTAGATATTTCACACCACGCTCCCTCCATTCTTCCCTCTCCCTCTCTGTGTAGAGCAGAAAGATAGAAGAGTAGGGGGACAGGATTGGGGGGTGCCATCTTCTTCAATCAGCTGTGCAATCAGATGCCTACTCAAATCCTGACAGTGACAAATATGGCTTTTAATGTCCCACTGCTCCATGTTAATTACATTTCTCTACAGTTGAGATGAGCGTCACACAGATCGACTGTTGGCATAACAGTTAACACCAAACGGCACCTATGGTGTGCAGCTTACAAAGGTCAGTTCACTGTACTGCAAGTCTGTGGAGGAACATTGGGGACAAGGGTGAAAACTAACTGCCCAGTCACCCAGACAGAGAGGTAAGTCACCCAGCGGCACAGCTCAGAGTTCAGCAGAAGCTCTGGTAGGCGTTTGGCTGAGGATTTTTCTGGTGTTCTCATTTATAGACAGGCATTTCCGTTATTGAACTGCGGGTGTTATGTTTAAGATTTAGATGAAAGACAGATTTAATGTATAAAAAAATTCTCCAAACTTTTGATAGGAGTTTCAAAGCTATGACAAAACATGATTGTTGCCAGCTGCTATCAGTAAAACTGGGAGATAAATCTAGTCTGCTCAGCTCATAGAACATAACATATTGTATCAACTGCGCACATATACATGCTGAATTGTCCCTGTGGTTTGGTGTGTCCCCTCTACTCGAGCCTGAGGCTAGCTCTGAGGCATTCGTGCTGCCTTAACCCTGCTGTTTGCCACTGGGATGGAGGACTCTCAAACTGGGTCAGCAGATCCATCAATATTACACGAAGTGGAGCCTATTAGAAAATGAATTCTTTATACCATCAAAAAAAGAGTTTTACCTTTCCGACTGCCGTGGGGGGTCAGGCTTTTCACATACAGACTTTTTCAGATTCTGATAGCTAAACCAGCATGAAGGACTGTCTTGTCCATATAATACCACATACACAGAGACTAGCACAGTATGGAATGAGCCATGCAGTGATTCTCACACTTAGATTTGACAGACAGAGTTCTGAATGCCAATATAATTTAAATAATTTTTGAGCTTGACAATATGTCACATCAAGTATTTTGTTTTTAAAACATACATTAAAGCAAAATTGATTCATACTGTACTTTTAACTTGAGTAACATGGATATACAATACCCAGGAATACAGTCCAACCTTAAAGGACAAGATTGTTGTCCCATTAGCCCCTACATAAGACATAAGTGTTTAAAAATGGCAAAAATATATTTTAAATATAATAAATAAATAAATATATATATATATATATATATATATATATATATATATATATATATATATAAATAACGTTTTCCTAACTTTACTAAAGACTCTGGAAGGCCGGTCAGCTAGCAGGCTGACGTGGAGACTGTGTGGTGGCAGACTGGAGGTTGACTGGACGGGCTCTGGATCGACATGCCATGGTGGCAACACGCCCCAAAGTAAAACAGGACCTGCTTTCCCGAAGCCTGGGAGTCTGGCAGACACTACGAGGACCCCCCCAGAGCAAGTCGGGTTCCCAGAAACAGGGGGAAGTGGGGCAGGAGCAGTGGACCTAGTCAACAATTTCCTCATAACATTCTGCTGGGTCCATTTCTGGTCGGTACCAGTGTTGGGCAAGTTACTTTTAAAAAGTAATTAGTTACAGTTACTAGTTACTTCTTCCAAAAAGTAACTAAATTAGTTATTCAGTTACAAATTATGAAAGTAACAAGTTACTTCAGAAAGTAACTATTGCATTACTTTCAAGTACATTTTTAAATGCTCAAATGTGACCCCACCTCCACCTACCCCTCTTTAATGGAATTAAAATACATGTGCATGTTCAATTATTTATGATAAATCTGAATATTATAATGAAATGGACACTTAATACAATACATTATTAACAGAAACAATGTACACAAATCTAAACTATTTTAATGTTGCTGTGGGACAAAGTGAGACTAGCCTCCAATCAAATGTCATGTATGTAGATATTATGTTTATATAGTGGATCGATACAAATAACACAACACCTCAACAGGCCACAACTGGGCAAAATTAAATGACGCTTGTTAAGCACTATACCAAAACTAAATAACAAATATATACGCTCTTTGTAGTGCAAATAACGTAAGTGGCCTGATGTTTATACTTGTGTGCTGGTGTGTGCGTCAAGCCGGCATGTGTGTGTGTGTGTGTGTGTGTGTGTGTGTGGGGGGGGGGGGGGGGGGGGAGTAGGCGATAGAGCGAGATAGGAAGTGAGAGAGTGACGGCGATTAGCTTTGGAGCGAGTACCGACTCTAGAGTCATAGTGAGAGAAACAAAGTGTCTCCCCTGTTCTTTCTGACCACGGTGGGAAATCTGGAGCAGGAGAAGTTAACCCTCTCCTTGATTTCATAACGCCATACGTGTCTCTCTCTCGTTGACTGACTCACTTGTGTTGTTCTTCTGTGTCTGACTATGTGTGCTTTCGAACACCCACCCAACTCTACCTCTGATTGGCTTACCATGACATTTTACTCAACCTCAGCCAATCGTCAGCATGTATGCGCTTGTGTCGTGCACTGCCCACTAACCAAGGAACAACAGCAAAAAGTATTTGCCTCACGGCTCAGACTCAGAGATCTAGTTGGTCTGATGAAAAAAACAGCTTCAAATATATTAACGCGCCACATTTTTTGGCAGTAACGGTAACAGCGTTATTAAGATGGCAAGAGTAATCAAATAGATTACTCGTTACTGAAAAAAAGTAACGCCGTTAATAACGCTGTTATTTATAACGTCGTTATTCCCATCACTGGTCGGTACATTTTGTCAGGAAAGCGAGGCTCTGACCCAAAAATGCAGTGTAGAGGATTTATTGAACAAAAAAACATGAAAAGGGGAAAAACAACCAGGAAGACGCGACGCAGGGAATGACAGGGAGGGAAGACTATGGGCGTTTCTCAATCTGTGTTCTTCTATTGACTTGTGTTCTTGTGTCCCTGTGAAACGTCATCTCGTGTTGCCAAAGTACTGTCCCAATACACAAGTTCGCCACCAAGAAGTTAAGATTCCCGGAAATGACATAGACAGCCCAAAAACGAGAAATGAACGGTAGAATATAGGCAGTCTTGCGCTAATCTTTGCCGAATTGACAATTTCCTCCAAAGTTTTCGGAGTTTTCGGAGCTCCATAAAGTGACGCGGCAGCCAGCTTGCGCCTGGCGGGGCCGCTAGCTCGTCGCTCAGACAGTCACGCTCGGAGACCTCGCTGTAAGCCGGAGTTCTTTTGGACCGGTCTCATAAATAAGAGGCTTTTATTTCGCCGTTGACTGATCGTTTGTTTAAATATCACAACACATGTCCATCATAAGATTAACAGGAACCTGTGGTTAACTGGCTTTTCGGAGTTAAACTCCACAAGCACACACACACACACACACACACACACACACACACACACACGGCCACAGCACAGCAGGCAGAGGCGGGGGAGAGAGATATACCTGTTTCTTTTCGGGAGACTTGTTTAAATTATGCCATAGGCTATACATTAGATTTAGTATTTAGTTCATATTTTTTTGGTGTATTTGTTTTCTGATTTATTAGAGGATGAGTTTCAGTCTGTATGATAAATGAAAAGTTGTACATAAAGTGGTAACATGCTATGACATGTTATGTAGACTAAAGGGGAGACACCAACCTTTATAATTTGAATTGCTAATTTCCCTTTTGTTGTCCCTGGGAATATACAGTGCACTACAATAATATAGAAATGATAATTCCACATAACACTAATAGGAACACATAGGACACACCAGTGCATATGCCTACTTATTTTTTAATTTAAACTGACTTAAACTTATACACTAATAATAGTAGGGATCGCGTTCCACTCTTTTGAATAAGTAAGGGGTGTTTGAGCTAAACCATAAACAATTAAATTAAAGCTCAATTAATTTTAAATTTCAATATTATTGCAATAGTTGTAGCATTATGAGGTTTTCTTGTCCGGAGATTGTTTTAATACAAAGTGGTTATATTGTTGTAGTTTTATTTCTAGCTGTTATTTTGGAGCACAGCAGGCGGCCTCTGTGCTGGGGGAGTTGAGCAATAACAGGAAGAACTCATCGTCTCAAACTGTTAACAGCGTTTTCTGTGCTTGTGTATATGTACGGACAAGAGACAAAGACAGCACAGAGACTAAATACACAAGGTAACGAGGGTGAAACAAGGGACAGGTGACACGAGGGCTCAGGAACAGGTGAAACACATCACGGCGGGGCAGACAATCACAAAGGCGGGAAAACACAAGGCAGGAAGTAAAACAAGACATGACAAGGGAGAAACAGATTACAAAATAAAACAGGAATCTGAAGCATAAACATACACAAGGATGAAAACAAGGTAACACGCAATAGAGAACACAAGAGACAGTAAACAACAAATAACCGGGGAATAAATTAACACAATAAACAGGAAAAACTATAACAGACAACCATAACCATAACAAAACCCTCTCTTGCAAATGGAATGTCAGCTCCACTGGGGAAATGTCTGCATATTTTACAGAAAAGAATGTCTTTATTTACACTGTATTCCAACAAAGAAAAGTGTCCATACCACTTTGAAGAGAAGCTCCTCTAGCATACATATTAAAGAACTTTTTTAGCCATTGTTGTGGTGGTACTGTTTCACTAGGACACTGAAGGCAGCCCAGAGAGTCTGGCCAAAATCTAAGGTATCCAGTCTGACCTGGAGCTGCTGCCAACACCCCCACCAGTGAAGTAAGTCTCCCAGTGGTGGGGAGTACAACAATCTATTTTCCCTCCGGTGCTGAAAATGAAAAAATAAGAGAGGAGTGATGGACATATATTGTGATATTGTGGTTTTAATTTAAGTTTTAGTTAATGTTAGCTTGCTTGTGGGTCTATATCCTTCATGTTCCACTTCCGGGATTGCTCCGGTGCTGCATGAAATTCTGCCGGATGAAAGTATTTTCCGTTTCCTTCCGCTTTCTTTGTGTTGGAATTTTAACACAACTATTAACTATTGAAGGCTACAAATCTGTGCCTGCCTTTAATTAATTAAGTTCTCTACTGTAGAGTAATATTATTTCTGCTATTTAATTTGTGGCAACTTGTAACTGTACAAACACTGTATTTCTGGTCTTTTTTCTTTTCCTTTTTATTGTGTTTTTAAATGTGTCTCATTTCTTTGCCTTATGTAAACTTTGAATTATGTCTGTTTAAGAGATGCTATACAAAAAAACTTGCCTTGCCAAACTTGTGCAATATAATCCAGGTTGTAGAATAAATAATAAATAGCCTATATATAATATACACATATAAGTGTATCAAGTACTTTCTCAGAAATATATTCAGTTTCTAAAATATTTCTTTAGAATCAATTGTGGCTGAGGCTAGTGGACAACAAGGAGTGTGTTGATTAGGTTTACTTAACAGATAATCAAACATCATCATATAGTGTATCAGAGGTGGACAGTACTGACAGCACTAGCGGAGCTAGCTAACTAGGGCAGCAGCTCTTTGTCTAGCGATCTTCTTGGCTCCGTTTCAGTAGGCCTACTATGGACAGCACCCCCTAATTACTAATTTCCCCATTTCATAGCACAAATACCCACTTGCTTAGCTGTGGGGCTTACAGTAATTATATGCCAAAATATTTAGACACAAAAAGCATTAAACCACTTTCCAGCATACAGTGCATCTACCGGTATATAAACACCAATCTGTTTATGCTGTGGGGGTCGCATCTCAAAAAGATTGAGAACAACTTCTCTAGTTGAAGACCAATATATGTATTTGCTCTTAATTTTATGCTATGCACCAAACACCAAGCAGATTCCTTGTAATTGAAAACTTACTTGGCAATAAACCTTATTCTCATGCTGATACACTGCAAGAGAAATATACCAATCTACACCCTGGTCCAGAGCGGTGACAGTTGGGGTAAGTTACCTATTCATTGACTGCATGCTCCATTGTCATTAGCTGATGATGATGACAACCTTGCCCAGCTCATAAACAGATTTCAGTTCAGATGTTAAGAAGGAAGCAACAGCTCCTATAGACTCACTAGCAATCTTTCTTCTTGACTCCCAGTAGTGACATGTTACAGTCTTTGACACTAGTCTTTGCTTGTTATACTGATCCGTCTAATTTAACACTCTGTGAAGGCCCTGAGACTTGACCTAAGCTCTGCTGCTGACCTCAGACCAGCTCTCTGCACTACTGACAGTGGGATGAAATGGAACCAACCAGTCAGCATTTGGCAATACATGCAAATGAGCTAATTATAGAAGACAGCCAGCAAAAACTTCTACTAGTGTAGAAGTAAAATATCATCATGCCTAACATTGGCGTAATCATACAGCTTTGTCCTTTGCTTTTTTTTGGCTTCAGCTCAAGATTGCTTTTTCTACAGAGCTGTAATGACAGATGGGAGCTTCTCGAAATTTCAGTTTTTGGGAGTTTTTGTTCCAAAACAGTATGGGTTAAAGAGTTATATTGGAGAGGCTGAAATCGCAGCACTGCCAAGTATTGATCAGCAAACCTTTACACCCCCTGCCGATACACTCTGCTCATTTTACACTGCGGGCAAATACAAACTTGAGGTGTTGCACCTTCAAATATAATTTCTCCAACACTGGAAAACAGTAAAGAAAATAACTTTCATCTAATTAGTTAGACCTTCATTTTATCAGTCCCACCATAATGCTGGTGGTCTGCCAATTTCTTTAATGAAGTGCCAATACATGCCAATCATCCTATTGCTTTTGTGCAAAATAAGTGCATCTTCAAAGAAATGACTACTGCTATTGAAAGTATTTACTTCTGTAAATAATGACATTTCCTTAACCCTTATGAGGCCAAAAAGGTTAGTGACCTGGTTTGACTTGAACGAAGGGTGAGTGAGTTGTTTCACTATTTTTCAGGAACTGTACAAAAATGATTGGAGTGGGTAGGGGGGGCTGAACCCTGAGGCAGGTCCCTCCCCAGTGTTATTCATAATGTATTCTGTCATTTGACCCTTGGCCTCATTGTTTACCGGATTTCATCAATATCTCACAAACAAAACAAACAAATGTCGCTGAGTATGTAACCTCTTTGGATAATGTGAATATGATTTGTAGAATTGATCTGACTTGGTCTTGAACTATAATAACCATAACCTGTAAAGCGGGAACCACAACATCTGTGCTGGTTTCACACTAATGTCCTGTGTTAAATTGTGAATGCTGTGTTAAACAGGTCAACTGCCTCGTCGTTGGTGATGTTCTGGCAGGATGTGGAAAGGAGGGCAGGTGCAGTGGAGGACAAGACTTAGGACTGTACGATTATGGCCAAAAAGATAATCACGATTATTTTGATCAATATATTGATCACAATTAATTATCACAATTATTTGTTGATTTTAACCAAAACAAATTTTATTGTCACATAGGCTAATTATAACTGCTTGCACATCCATATTGTGCTACATTCCTCCTTTGTTGAAGGATACTATGAAGGAGTATGCCATTTCAGCTGTTGTGCGACCGCTTTCCACACAGGCGCGTTTGCCGTGAAAAGATACAGGCAACGCAATTTTCTGTTCATGTTAACAGCGCATGTTAAAATCCGGTGCCAATAGGGCCGGACGAAATAGCAACGCGGATTACGGTGCCACTTAAATGTCTGCGTTGCGCTCTGATGCTCCAAAACAGACGTTAGAAGCAACAGAAACATCGCTGCATGTCACGCTAGTAAACACTAATAACACAGCAGCTAACGTTAGCCTACCATTAGCTACAGTAGTAAACACTAATAACACGTTACACAGCAGTTAACGTTAGCCTACCAATAGCTACAGTAGTAAACACTAATAACACATTACACAGCAGCTAACGTTAGCCTACCATTAGCTACAGTAGTAAACACTAATAACACGTTACACAGCAGCTAACGTTAGCCTACCAATAGCTACAGTAGTAAACACTAATAACACGTTACACAGCAGACAACGTTAGCCTACCATTAGCTACAGTAGTAAACACTAATAACACGTTACATAGCAGCTAACGTTAGCCTACCATTAGCTACAGTAGTAACTGGATTAAACACGGCTAAAATGCTGACAGTTAAATGGTGTAGTGTGACTGTATTTCACTGTAGAGGATTCTAACAGCGGGACATACAACAGTCTGCCGCTAAAGCTGTGAGCTAAAAGACTCAAACTAGCACTGGTCACTGTTGTTGTCTGAAAAACAACAGACGGGCCAACATGTTGCGTTTACTGGTAAACTGGTAAACCTCGTGATGACTTATGACCGACTGCTATCTGTTGTGGAATTTTCCTCACGTTACTCTGTCCTCTGTGACTGTCTACATCTAAACTAAGCAGCGCGGTGCAGGGAACAACTCTGATTGGCTCATGGAGGCACGTGATCAGAGAGTGATTTACGGAGCTTTGGAAAAAAACAAAAAACGTTGATACAGATCGTTCTATGAACGGAATGAAGCATTTTAAATATCGCTCGATCACGTGAATTTGATCGTGAGAAGCCAAAATCGTGATCGTGATTAAAATTTGATTAATTGTGCAGCCCTAACAAGACAAGGCTACAATCAGACTGCAGGCAAATCAGATCTTTATTGCAGAGTGTCCGCACTGTTGTTTGCAAGTCATCAGATCAGATTTGTGTGTCCAAAAATCACCAGTCTTTTTGCTTTGGTCTTTTAATGTGAAAAGTAAAACTGGAAAGAGTACATCTGCACTGCTGTTGACAATGTGGAAGGAAATAAAGGCCGTCTTGGTTCACGCTGGTTTGCACTACAGGGCCTCTGTGTTTTTATTTTTATCATCTGCATAAGTAATTCATAATCCTTGGCTACACGAGTGATGCAAAAGACACTTTGAACTCCGACTTCAGTGGCCAAAGCACACCGGACTGAGATGCATCTGTAGAAATAAAATTGGAATTGCATTTTAAACCACCTCCAAATGTGGTTTTAATCTGATTTGCAAAAGTCACATTTCATGTTTGTTTTTTGCTGTATAGACTTTCTAAAATCTATCTGGGTACAATTTGGATATGCCAAATATGGATTTGAGCTGGCAGTCTGAAAAAGGCCCATGGGGCAGATACATTTGCTGACGGAAAGGAAACAAATGTTTAGATCACAGTCAGTGATATTTTAGTTGACTCGCATAATAAATCATAATTAGGGACTGAGTGATACTGCTAACCGTATGATGACTTTTTCTTGATAACCTTGCAACCTCTTAGCGTTAGGGTTGAAATCTAAGGCTACCAAGAGAAGCCTGTAGAAAAAAAGAGTATGCAGTTCACAAGTTGAGACAACATATTAAAATATTTGTAAAACACGTTTTTCCTTGTACTTTGTAGAGTAGAGCAACGCTGCCACTCTGTGGCTAAAAAGTGCCATAAACCATTGACAGGACAAAATATTCATATACAATAAATACTTCCCCGTTTATTACCTACACCAAGTTAAAACTAATGCAGTCCGACACAACGGCATGCAATAAATTCTATCTTCATAACGTTTATAATGTTTTTTGTTCAAGGTGTTTTTGAAATGTAATGAATTATTCAACTTGAATTATTTTGTGAATAATATTGAGGTGTTTCTCATGTTTTTTCCACCTAATTTTAATCAATGAGGTTTGGGCTGCGGTGTTAGATTGCATTAGTTTAGCTGTACTCATTATTTCACCATATCGTATTTACCTGCGTACATACCAAGGAAGGAGAACCCAGAGTGCTTTTGTGTAAAGTGGAGGATGAGGGAGTGAGAAGGTCAATTCCCCAACATCTTGTCCAGTGCTGTTTTATTAGCTTCACTCTCCGGTTTAATTACCAGACTTGATCCTGCATATTGCATACACACGTTTTGTTCTGATGTTAATACAACTGTATGCATTTATTACGTACACTGATAAGGCATGATTGTGTGATTACTACTAACAGTCATGCCATAAAATCTAACTTTACAAAGCGTACAATGTTCAACTTTAGTTGACATTTGGTCTGAGATGTGTTATATGGTATATAAGTATATGTTAATCATTGAGGTCATAGTTAGTGTAGTCTGGCAATGCCAGACCTTCCTCCACAGCGCTGCAGAGGAGGGTCTGGCTACTCCACACAACATTCCGGTATGGGAGAAAAACATGCTCTGGTTTATTGGCATTTCTTTAAACCAATCACAATTGTCTTGGGCGGCATTAAACGCCAGACGGAGCAGTGGTGCCTCTGCAAAATAGCCTCAGGAAGGAACTTGTTTTGGTGAAACGTGTACGTTCAAAGGTTGTTTTAGTCATGCAAGAGAAAACTCAGATTGGACAGATAGTCTAGCTAGCTGTCTGATTTACCCTGCAGAGATCTGAGGAGCAGTTAACATAGTCCTCAACACAAAGAAAGAGGAAGGTCACGGACATCCGGCCAAAACTAGGGACACCTGGCGGCACCTGAACAATACCGGAAATTAAATGTGGTCGATATAGACTATAGCTAGTGTTGGAGTTGTATCAGACTGCATCATACTGGGAGGAGTTTCTATTTCTTTGCCCTACTACTTAATGTAAGTAGAGTGGATCTGTTTGCTACAGAACATGTACAGCTAATGCTAGATATAGGAGTACACAATTCTTTCTCTGGGTCTACAGACACTGCAGCACTGGCTGTAGGTGCATCTGTTTCTACATGCAGTCTCTTCCAAAACCTCATAATACACCAACATAACACATAAAAACAAATAAATAAATGTATAAGCTGTGCAAATGTCATTAAGCTTGGTAACTCCACTTCAGGATTCTATGCCTTTTCAAATTGTGTGTTTTACAAAATAGGATGCTAATGCTAGCCAACATTAGCTTTTATTTCTTATTAGCTGGTGGGTTTCACGAGAAAAACATACTAGTGATTTGAATACACAAATAAAGCTTTTTGGAGTGTTTTGAGATTAGAATACAAGAAATAAACATTTAGTTTTTGTTATTAATATTTCATAATCGTAATGTCTAACAACAGGATGAGCTGGCACTTAAACGTACAATATGTAACTTTCTGCCACTAGGGGTTTCTCAACCAAAACAATGGATTGTAAAGACGGACTTTTGATGACATTGGAAGTTGCGTGGAATTATGGGAGTTGTCGTTTTTATTGTTAAACACCTTTGCTGGTTAGAATGCATCTGTTCACGGACAAGTTTACTCATTCAAGTTTATTCATGTTACGTTTAGTAACGTTTACTCATGTAATTCTAATAAAATAGCTGCATTTTCCCCAACATAATTACGTTTTTCTTGATTATATCTGTACTGGTAGCTGACCAGTTAGCTAGTAAGCCAGCAAGCTAACATTAGCCAGCAGCTATACCACAGTGACTATCACAATATATTTCACATGTCAATGTCACTTTTTTGGATGGTTTCAACACTGGGGCGGACATGGTTTGTTGTAATGCTAGCTAGCTACTCAAGGAGGCTGAGAGATGGGTTTGGATGGGTGTTGCCGGGGGAATCTCTGGTATGGCGAGGAGGTTCGATGGTTTGTTGTGCAGCAGCAGAACATCTCCAAGCTGCCCGGGAACAATCTCCCCTTCACTTTTCTTTAAAGGTCCCATGGCATGAAAATTTCACTGAGGTTTTTTAACATTAATATGCAGTCCCCAGCATGCCTATGGTACCCCAGTGGCTAGAAATGGTGATAGGTGTAAACCGAGCCCTGGGTATCCTGCTCTGCCTTTGACAAAATGAAAGCTCAGATGGGCCGATCTGGAATCTCCTCCTTATGAGGTCATAAGGAGCAAGGTTACCTCCCATTTCTCTGCTTTGCTGGAGTTTAGTTCTGGCCGGGTGGATTGCTGAATGAAAGTGGCTGGCTGATTGAAGTGACTGGGGGCTAACGGTAACTAGCTAGCTAGCTATATGTCCCGGGGCTGTTGTCAGCTGTCATCCCGATTCGAGTCTTTCTGCGACGGGGGAGTGAGGCAGATAGACCGTATGCTAGCTGGCTAGATTAGCATTAGATTAATCGTCTATCTATACAGATAACATTAACGTTACTAGTGAACTTATTCGTGGGTTAGCCCAGTGCTGATTAACAGCACATGGTCGAAACAATCAATACTAAAAATAACTTTATGAGCATGTTGAACAATGTTGTAACCCTATCTTACCCACCAAGCATTAGCATTAACGTTAGCTACTTGTCAACCAGCACATTGTAGTAACGTTAAGCTGGATCGATATTGAAATGTATCAATAAATAAGGTCTCTGTTGCATTACTGTGATAAAATGTGGCATGTAATTAATCACAAAATGATGCTGTGTGGCAAAAAAAAATCAGTATTACGGTAAGTATTTTTTTCTGTGACATTGTATGATTTACAATTACTCCTGAACGTATCATCTTGGTGCCAGTGTTTTGACGGAAGTTACGAGTAACTAGACGGTGAAAGGTTATATGATGCCACTGACAGGCCACTGAAGGAAACGTCCCGTGTCTGAAAAAAAAAAAAACAGATTTCTCTGGGTTTGACATTTGCTGGAAACATTTGGGATAGTGTAAGAACACAACTCATAAAAATATATAACATAGGTATGGTTGTTTTTAGACATTTTAATGCATCAATGTTACATATTGTACCGTTAAGTAAAAGTATTAGCATCAAAATATACTTAAAGTACCAAAATTAAACAAACTGTGACAAACATGACAAAATGGTTTGTTGCTTTTACCTAACATTCCAGCAAATATTAATTTATGAACAAAGAGCTACTTTATACTAAACAGTTATTACCAGTTTCACTGAATTGGCCTGCAAGACAATTTGAAGTAGTAAAAATGTATTTTGGAAAGCAGTTTCAATTATTATTAACCAACTGTAATTAGTTCTAAAATACGCTTAAAAATGTCGACACTTAAGTTGTGTTTACCTCGAGGTTCCATTTAGGCATATTAGGCTCTTGATTTTTTTTTCCTGGCAGCAGATATGTGTTTCAAACACATTGTCTGGACTTTATAGTGTTAGAAAATGCAAAATGATAGCGCTGCTGCTTTTTTTAGACATTTTGAGCAAGCTCCTCTGAGCTGATCCAAACTGAGCTGAGTGAACTGCTAGAAACATCCTCCAACGCACGCATGCACGCACACACGCATGCGCACAGGCATGCACGCACTCACACACACCCACACACACACGCTACTCGGTAGGCCCATCAGCCTAATCCACTGTGACATCACATTACCGCCAGCGCTCAGCACCAGCCCCCTCCCTGCGCAGACACTGTTAATTAGGTTTGGACCAGCTAACACTACAACAGTAGAGATGGAATGCAAACAGCTGTTGGGAACGGATGCTCACACACACACACACACACACACACACACACACACACACACACACACACACACACATTCAGACAGTGTCATACATACCTGCTCCAAACAGAAATCATGTAGAAACACAAATATCGGTGTAGAGCAACATTCAGCTTAGGATTCAGTAATTTTTTTCCGTGCATGTTCACACACACATGCACACACACAACATTTGCTCAGTGTGCCCAAACATTTACCCTGAGAGAGATGGACATAAATGTAAAATGTCACCATACTCGAAAATCATCACTATTTTTTCACAAAGGCATGCACCCATTAATGGTCACACACATGTAGCCAGGTTAATCATACTGGCAAATTCAGCTGATTCACGCTTCAGATGTAACTGCTTCTGAGGAAAATCGATGCTTCTCTCTATCACCAAATGTCAATCTGATCGATAACAGGCCATGATGCTGTAGCCAGGCCCCTCTCATCAACTTGCAGCTATTGATGATATGATGGAGGTGATCACTTTCTGGGCTCAGATATTTCCTGCTTCTGACCGACCCACTATCCTGGGCCACGGTCGCGGGAAGCGCCGCCATGTTGCTGAAAAGACCAGTACAGTGGGGCTCGAAAGTTTGGGCACCCCAGGTAAAGATTTGTATTAATGTGCATAAAGAAGCCAAGAAAAGATGGAAAAATCTCCAAAAGGCATCAAATGACAGATTAGACATTCTTATAATATGTCAAAAACAGTTAGATTTTATTTCCATCATTCATACAAATGGCGTCTACAAAAGTTTGGGCACCCTGCAGAGTTTATAGTATGCACCGCCCCCCTTTGGAAAGCTGAGACCTGACAGTGTCATTGATTGTTCTCAATCATCGTCTAGAAAGACCAGGTGATGTCAATCTCAAAGGTTTTAAATGCCCAGACTCATCTGACCTTTCCCCAACAATCAGCACCATGGGTTCTTCTAAGCAGTTGTCTAGAAAACTGAAACTGAAAATAGTTGACGCTCACAAAGCAGGAGAAGGCTATAAGAAGATAGCAAAGCGTTTTCAGATGCCAATATCCTCTGATGGAATGTAATTAAGAAATGGCAGTCACCAGGAACAGTGGACGTTAAAGCAAGGTCTGGAAGACCAAGAAAAATATCAGACAGAACAGCTCGCAGGATTGTGAGAAAAGCAAGTCAAAACCCACGTTTGACTGCACGATCCATCCAGAAAGATCTGGCAGACACTGGAGTTGTGGTACACCATTCCACTATAAAGACATACTTGTACAAATATGGTCTTCATGGAAGAGTCATCAGAAGAAAACCTCTTCTACGTCCTCACCACAAAAATCAGCGTTTGAAGTTTGCAAATGAACATATAGACAAGCCTGATGCATTGTGGAAACAAGTTCTGTGGACCGATGAGGTTAAAATAGAACTTTTTGGCCGGAATGAGCAAAGGTACGTTTGGAGAAGAAAGGGCACAGAATTTAATGAAAAGAACCTCTGTCCAACTGTTAAGCATGGGTGTGGATCAATCATGCTTTGGGGTTGTGTTGCAGCCAGTGGCACAGGGAACATTTCACGAGTGAGAGAAAAATGGATTCAATAAAATTTCAGCAAATTTTGGACGCTAACTTGATGCCATCTGTGAAAAAGCTGAAGTTAGAGAGAGGATGGCTCCTACAAATGGATAATGATCCTAAACACACCTCAAAATCCACGGTGGATTACATCAAGAAGTCTAAACTGAAGGTTTTGCCATGGCCTTCACAATCTCCTGACCTCAACATAATTGAAAATCTATGGATAGACCTTAAAAGAGCAATGCGTGACAGACAGCCCAGAAATCTCAAAGAACTGGAAGACTTTTGTAAGGAAGAATGGGCAAAGATACCTCAAACAAGAGCTGAAATACTCTTGGCTGGCTACAAAAAGCATTTACAAGCTGTGATACTTGCCAAAGGGGGCAGTACAAGGTATTAACTCTGCAGGGTGCCCAAACTTTTGCAGATGCCATTTTTTTGTTTTCTGTTATTTTGAAAGTGTGAATGATGGAAATAAAATCTAACTTTTGACATATTATAAGAATGTCTAATCTGTCATTTGATGCCTTTTGGAGATTTTTTCCATCTTTTCTTGGCTTCTTTATGCACATTAATACAAATTTTTACCTGGGGTGCCCAAACTTTCGAGCCCCACTGTAACTCTACTGCCTTGCTCTCTGAACAGACTGAAAGACCAGGAAATTGCTATGACAGTGCTGGAGCTGCTTTTAAGATCCATAACATTACTTGTTAGTGATGAGCAGACCGGTTCATTTATGGTGCTAAAACAGTATCATAAGTATCTGTAACTCGTGAAACACAATGCACAAATAAATGATTTGTATGTGTATATCTGTGCCTCTAATTTGTAACTCGTATTTCATCATTTGTAAATCAACTTAGTATTTTCCAATGGAAATATATTTGTAAAACTCCTTCTATTTGTGTGGATACTTTTGAGACTGTTTTCCGCGTGGTGTGTAGCCACAAACAATTTGTGTCTCTAGTGCCGATCCAACGCTCTCCAGTAGATGGCTTCATGAGCTTATGAAGAAAGGGTTGAGTTCAAATATCAACAATCTTTGAGCAGAATCACTTACATGCACATTTAACTAGTGTACGCAAGTTAAAATAAATCAATGTTGTCTTTTGGTTTCACGCAGGACATGAACAGCGGTCTCTTTGATGAAAGTCCTGTGTTAGTTTGACCAATCCGTCCATCCCGACCTTGTATCCCTCAAAGTGTTAATGAAAATGCAGTTTAATTGTATGGGAACAGAATTCTTAGGAGTTCATCCCAAAGGTGTTGGATGGGGTTGATGTCAGGGCTCTGTGCAAGCCAGTCAAGTTTCTACTCCAAACATTTGTTGATGGAGCTGTCTTTGTGCACAGAGACACCTGTCATGTTTTAACAGGAAATTAAGAATAATTTTCATTACTGTAACGGTGTCTTTACAGGTCTCCCTAAAAAATCAATCAGACAGCTGCAACTGATTCAGAACGCTGCTGTTCGAGTCCTCACTAAGACCAAGAAAGTGGATCACATCACTCCAGTTCTCAAGTCTTTACACTGGCTTCCTGTGCCTCAAAAAATTGATTTCAAAATACTTCTACTGGTTTATAAATCACTAAACGGTTTAGGGCCAAAATACATTTCTGATCTGCTACTACACTATGAACCACCCAGACCTCTCAGGTGGTCTGGGACAGGTCTGCTTGTTGTCCCCAGAGTTAGAACTAAACAGGGGGAAGCAGCGTTTAGTTTTTATGCTCCACATATCTGGAACAAACTCCCAGAAAACTGCAGGTCTGCTGCAACTCTCAGTTCTTTTAAATCAAAGCTGAAGACTTTTCTTTTTGATGATGACTTTCTTTAAATCCTATACTGAAGTTGCATTGTTGACACTGTATGACAACCTATATAAGCATATAAAGAGAAATTCCTATTTTATCTGCTTTTATATATTTAACTTTTTTTTAACTGCTCTTCAATGTTTAATTTCTTATACTGCACGGTAACTTTTAAATCTTTTTTTTTTTTTTAATCTGTTTTCATGTAAATCACTTTGAATTGACTGTTGCTGAAATGTGCTATACAAATAAAGCTGCCTTGTCTTGCCTTGCCTTCACTAAATCTAAGGGGCCTAAACGAATTAGTCGCTGCACTCTGAATTGGTAATCTCTAAGCTCTAGAACCTGACATCCTACTTACTGCACTCTGCTACTGGTAGTCGGCTGAAAATAGCAAATGATGCATTTTGATGAAATTGGTTATTGTGCCTTCTATTATAATGGTAGTCCAGCAAAGCATTATAATTCATAGTAAATACCTGTATTATTAATAAACTAAGCCTACATAAAATGACATGTAGCTTTGGTGTTTGAGATTTGATGCTGAATGATAATAAATGCTAATGAACCGTATTGACCCGAATATAGGACGACCCTGATTATATAACGATATTTTTTTTTCAAAATAATTTTTGAAGACCAAATCTTGTTCGTTGTTTGGTCAGCATTGCCTGTCTGATCCAGGGATTTGTCCTCCGCCGCAAACACAGCCCATTACAGTGCATTATTCACTGAGGCTAGCTGAAGCTGATGGGAATGTCATTACTTTTGAAGGTATTTGGTCATAAACCAAAGCTATGGACAAAGTGAAATGACCAGGGGTCTCATTTATAAATGTGGCGTACGCACAAAACGGGGCTGAAAATGTGCGTACGCCATTTCCCACGCAAAGGTTGTGATTTATAAAAAACAAACTTGACGGGAGACTGTGCGGTCCTCTACGCAAACTCTGACCCACGCGTACAAAAGAAAAAATAGGAATTGGCAACGCAGATGGTGAAGTGGTGAACTGAAGTCAGACTGCAGAAAGTAAATGGGAATAACGATTACTCGTAATATTTTCAAGTATTGATGTCTCACGCACATTTCTTCACTCCATATCATCCACGTTATCATGAAGATTAAATCCAGCAGTGTTATTTGCGCTTGTACTGACTGATACTTGTTCCATTAACACCTTGTAAAATCCAACTCAAATCTTAAATCAAAATTCATTCTTAATGTTTAATCAGCACTGTCTCACCGCCACATTGTCCGCTACGGAGCGCAGGAGGAGGAGATGGCCTGACTGCATGGAATACAGGATAGCATCAAATACCCTACCATTAGATAACTGCAGAATACAGTGTAAATAACTAAATATGTCTTTAATACTGTGAATATCATCAAATGTCAAAGTCTAGAAATACAGCCGTTAAGCTTTCGTGCAATTGTTGCACTTAATGTCCTCGTTATCAGTCCGTACTTTAATACTGTTCATGACCAAACCTGCATGAAGAAAAGTGTTTGCCTATTACACTTTCGTCTTCAAATTGTATCTCGGGGTGGGGGATACCACTAGCTAATGCTGTGATTTTGGCAAGGTGTTAACAATCACAAATTGTTGTAAACATATAAATACTGCGGTGACCCCCGTGTGTAATGCTGACCGATGGCACTGATGGCCCTGCAGGAGGACTACTATCACTATTAACATACTGATCAGCATTCATGAGGTGCTTATAAAGGGAACATTGCTTACAGATGTGTGTACGCACGGTTTTATAAATCTGAATTATTTTTGGCTTACGCCATTTTTGGTTTTTGGGCGTACGTACACTTTTAGTAAAGCTGTTACGCACAGTTTTATAAATGAGACCCCTGATGATGACCACTAAAGTTGATCAAATTCATCCTGAGGGGAACATGAATGTCTGTACCAATGGCAATCCATCCAACATCCGGGACATTTGACTTAAACCATAAATGTCAGCCCCATGGTGGTGCTAGAGAAAAAGGTATCACCAAGATCTTTATCCTCTGGGGACCATGAATGTCCGTACAAAATGTAAAAGCAAACCATCCAATAACATCAGATGAACTTGCTCTTTGCCTTTGTAGGGCGGAATACATGCCCCTACTCCCCTTCCCTCTCCACGTTAAACACAATAATCAGCCCTTCAGTTCCTGCAGGCAGTATCGGCATTAGCATTGATTCAGTACAACTGTGTATTTGTATTCATCAACACAGAGTGATTTTGAAGGTGTCGGAAAGAGAAGTAGAGCAGTGTCATCCCAACACCTCTACTGTCCCCACTGATCCACTCCAATGATTGATCATCTGCCCAGCTGCCATTACCACACCCTCCACCTCCTCCCCACCTCCCCTCCTCCCTCTCTGCTACTTATTAGCTCTTCCAGGGCTTGTTGCATAATGCCAAGGGTCAGCGAATTCAACATTTATTTCATTAGCAAAAAAAACTCATTGGCTTAAGTCTCCTATTTATAGAGGACAATATATACCTTCAAAGCACGGAGCTCACATTTAATAAAATCCGAGACAATCAAATTTACTTTCTCTCACCGTTCCTCTCTCCCTTTCTTTATCTCTCTCACTCCATCTGTGAAAATAAGCGAGAGAGAAATCCCATATGTTTGGGTGAGGGAAGTCATCATTTGCTCTAATGTTTATTTGCTGAGGTGGAAGGGAGGCAAGGTGACAAATGTGCTGACTGAAGTAAGGAGCATTAGCAGGTGAGGCAATGCATTAAATCCTTCAGACTCAATCATTTAGGTAATGTCCCGTTTGTTTTAGATTCATGGCTCATACTGCCTTTTTACAGATTGAGAGTGGCCAACCGTGAGTCTCAGGCTACCATTATCCTGCAGTGTTTCAAACTGTTTATACACCGCTCTACATCATCTGCTGCAAAACAGACAGGAGGCAGCAGGAGTTTAAAAGGTGGACAAAAAGGTTTTATAATGAGGAGTTGCTGGTTCAAAACTGCAGAATGCCTAGATGAAGTACACTTAACAGCTACTGTCAAGGGGCCTTTGAGCAATACACTGAAACCCCCTCCCCCCCCAGCAGCTTCACACATTCTGTGATTTGGGCCTCCACCCACTCCGTAGTTTGGTAAATCAGGACGCAATGCATCACATTGTCTTGGCGACTTTCAGTCTAGATTTAGCGACTTTTCAGACACTCTTAGCGACTTTATTCATAAAAAGTGACAAGCAACAAATGCAGTGACTTACATATTTAGTGATTATATTCAAATATATTTCTATTCTAATTAATTCCCATGCATGCAGTCCACGGCTCCTCGGCCAACAGCGCTGACGTCTCTCCCCCTCTTTTTTCTTGCACAGCAGCACTGCACAGCCAGTCAGTAGGGGTGGGGGGGACCGGGCTGCGGCAGAGACGACAGGACGGGAGTGGATGGATAGCAGAAACAAACCTCTGTGAGCAGAAATGGATAAAGAAAAGGGTCCTTTAAAGTGCAAGTTCAGTTTCAAAGCCCTTCCAGAGGGTTCTCTCAACAAGACTAAAGTTATTGGCATTTACTGTCAATGTGAATTAAGTTACCAAATAGATAGAAAACATCCCCTTTAGTGTACATTTAGTACGGATAATAAAATGTGCGATCAAGTAACTATGGACAAACATGATTAATCATGATGAAATATTTCAATCGATTGACTGCCCTATTTAAAACAATAGCTGTATTTTTTGTGATTAGCATTTTTATTTTTTTGTAAAACATACAAAACATACAACTCGCAACATGAACACATAAAGAGATACAGATCCCCCAGTGTGACAATTCCCTTTTCCAACCAGTCCCTCCAAAAAAAGGGGAAATCTACAAACACATAACTTTGGATTTTGCCAGACACTTACAGAAATATTTAGATATGGATCCAGTTCAAACAAACACTTTGGTCGAAATTAATAGGTATATTTTAAAATGTGCTAAAACAGTCAGTAAACAAACTTGCCACCATGCAAAAAGTCTGGAAAAGCAAAGAAATATCAAGTGGTGTACTTTCTGCTGTTGGACAAAAACAGTATTCTTTTCCCAAAGAAAGACACAGTAGGCAGGAAAGAGAAAAAACAAAGAAGAATACTTACCAGCTCTCTAAAAGATCTACACAAGGCCTACATGCAGAAATGTGAGAGAGAACATTGCATGTCCTACAGGGAGTTTACAAGGTACAGACCTTTTCATATAACAGAGGCAAAGCCAAGTGACTGCAACACAGGCACGTTACCAACATGCAAAAATGTGTCTCCTGGTTGACACTCTTGAAAAAAGGCTTGGTCCCAACAAAAAGCCATTCTGCCTCCCTTTTGAGTAGGCTGTAACGTGCAACACAGAACAAGAAAGATGTGCTGAGTGCTGCTTTGACGAGGTACACAAACACAGGATACTGTTCCCTTTCCAAATAAATCTAGAACCTCTACATGTACCATATGTAGTTCCAAACACTTTAAATATTTTATTTTATTTAAAAAAAGCTAGGACAAGGGCAACAAAAGACTGGGAAAGTTGAGGGGAAAAAAACACCTGTTTAGAACATTCCACAGGTGTACAGGTTAATTGGTCATGATTGGGTATAAAAGGAGCATCCCCCAAAAGGCGCAGTCGTTCACAAGCAAGGATGGGGCGAGGTTCACCACTTTGTGAACAACTGTGTGAGAAAATAGTCCAACAGTACAACAAGTACAATTGCAAGGAATTTAGGGAGGTCATCATCTACAGTCCATAATATCATCAAAAGATTCAGAGAATCTGGAGAAATCTTTTATTAACAAAATGTGTCTATGTGCTCGTTGCAAAAGAGCTGTGTTAATCATTGATTAATCAAGAAGTGGTTAAATGTACTCTGTTTGACCTCTGATGCACAGAAAGTTAAGCTTAAGTCATAAAAATAGTTTAGGCTTTTATGGCATAGAGGTGCATTGTTTGAAGGTTGTGAGAATGGAAGAGGAAGTTGCACCACACGGAGGCCCCGACCTTGGGGGGGGGGGTGTGTGTGTGTGTGTGTGTGTGTGTGTGTGTGTGTGTGTGTGTGTAAGATAACAGTTTCTGCCCAAGAAACAAGAAGACCCCCCCGTGAGGATAGCATAAAAGCTTGAGGGAGAGAACAGATCAGGGCTCTCATTCAGAGGACAACTTGGTGGACCAGCTCTGACTTTATGTCTGTCGCTAGGGAAACTTAGTCTCTGTTTGTGAACCTACAGCTGTGTTGTAACTCATATATATGCTGGACTCAGTAAACTTTGCTTAACTGAACTCTTCGTCTCAGATTGATCCTTGTGTTCTGGTAAACTTAAGTCCGATGAAAGAAGGCACGGGAATTAATAACTTGGAGTCAGATTTGACAGGCCGTAGGGCCTTATTTCGGGCCTGTCTTTTGGACAGAATTCCTTACACAACCAACATTGAATGCCCGTGACCTTCAATCCCTCAGGCAGCACTGTGCTAAAAACCTACATAAGTATGTAAAGGATATTATCACATGGGTTTAGGAACAATTTGGACAACCATTGTCAGTTCGCGGCTAAATCTACAAGCAGCCGCTTAGTCAGTAATGGGCCCGGGTGGCACTGGCCCATCCAGCCAAGTTTGATCAAAATACATTTTTGTTATGAAAAATATTCAAATGTATGTAAAAAAAGAAATATTAACAGAACTAGTTGTGTGTTTAATGTGTCTTCTCTTCTGATTAAAACGAAACTGTTTAAACCACAGAATAAGGATCAAACAATTAGGAAGCCTTTGAAACGTAGTTGGTCTCCGGGCTGCCTTCAGCAGCTAACGTTAGCTAGCTGGCTTTTTAGACAATCCACCATGGATGTGTTAAGCAATGTACTGTTAAAAGTTACTGCAACAACAATGGATTCTCTTTAAAAGGGTATAGACAGTTTTCTTGGATGGAATAAAGTGTAATAAGGACGAGCTTTTCTGCAGCATGTGCAGACATTTCCCCAGCGGAGCTGACAGCCCATCACCGAGAGAGGAGTTTGTTTGAGTGCTGGCCCACACATTAAGTAAAACATATTTCATGCTTCTTGCGTTATTATTTAAGTTATCTGGATCAATGCCATTTTCAATATCTTGTGGTTTATGTTCTGTGTATTTGAAAATTTCCAAGTTCAGTTCATATGTAGCAGATGAATTTCATTGTGTTTGTGAAGTAACCTAGTGACCTTCCTGTTTAGTAAGAAATCGTAAACACTGATGATGGCTTCTAGCTGAAACGCGTTTGTGTTGTGCCCACATTAAATAAGAAAACTTATCTGTGAGTGACGTAGTTTTTTTTTTTTTTTTATCCTGTCACTGCCGTGGACTCGATACACTGTCTAAGATTTGGCGCTTTGCTGGCCACTTTTCATTATATCTTTCATAATTCAAACATTGCTTGGCTGGGAGTTTTCATTCTTTGATTTTCTTTTACTGCTGGTAGCGCATTTGCTGCTCATGATCTGACCATAGTCCTGAAGCAACAATGCTGTTATGAATGCACAAAGGATATGCTACATGTGCGAGTTCTGTCTGCTGTAGACTATTCTATGTCCTGCAGTATGTAAACGCCTTCTCTGCTGTTTGGGTTCATGTTTAATTGTCACTTTGTGCAATAAAATGGTTAATTTTATAACAGTGCTGTGCAGAGCCAATGTTGCTGGTTCTGCTGGTGCAAATATATTTTAGCCTGAATATGTTAAAGAATTAAAAATTGACAGATTTTTGTCTATATTGTTGTGTACATACTTTTTAGACTGAGCTTTATTGGTTGAGCATGTTGTAGACAGTACTGCTATTGTCATTGTAATGCAGTATGTTGGAAGGTAAAATTGTTGCTGTTTTTTTCAGTTTGTCCTTTTTGCTACTTCTACATCTTTTAGAAAATGGCCCACTCACTTTTGTACTACTAATACTAGTCTGCCTACGCCACTGTCTACAAGTGCAAGTTAAAACTCTACCATGCAAAGCGAAAGCAATATATCAACAACACCCAGAAATGCCAACGGCTTCTCTGGGCCTATAAATTAGTACATGTTAATTAGAAAATAATCTAACCCAATATGGCACATACTGATGTGGCACAGATATTATTTATATGTCAATGCAATGTACTGTGTTATTTTATATATTATGCATGTTTGCAGACATTACATTTCAAGCACTTCTATTTTCAGTGTAAAAGGCACGAGATCCCCTGTGGGCTTGCTTTTTTGTCAGTTAGCTGTTGCCGTTTCTAAATCGCTGATTTTTCAGGTGGGTAACATTAAATCGTACATAAGCACTTTTACTGTGGGCTACATGTTATTAGTGTAGTTAGTCTGTCTATATTGTTGTATTCAAATGATTGTGCTTCGTTATTTCGTTACACCTATGCACTGCTCCACTGCATTTCTAGTCTTTCTGGTGCTGGGTTTAGGTATGGGGTCATAAGTTATTTAGACAGGCAATACACTGAGTCTCCTAGCAACCTCCCGGGGTATCTTCCTGCCTCGAAGTCTCTTCAAAAGCTAGACTGCTTGAGGATGAAGCTGTCATGCTTTGCCACTGGCCATTTGATTACAGAATTAATAATAACAAGGTCAGCGTCACATACAATCTGGGAGTTGACTGAGTGGTACCCCTTCCTGTTCACAAAGTTATTTTCATTGTCTTTGGGTCCTGATGGTTTCTGATGTGGGTGCAATCTACACAGCCAAGTATGTCGGGGAAACCAGCAATCTGGTAGAGCTCCTGACGGGTCATGTTTTGTTGCTCAGGATCAGTGGCACAAAAAGTGGGTATGCACTACATTTAGATTTTGGTTAAACCCTAGGGTACCAATCCCATGCATGACATATCTCAATTTTATTAAGGTCAAATAACAACTGGTAAATATAAGATAGCATGCACAATAAATGACAAGAAGAAAAATAAATAAATATGAAAAAAATATAAATATTTAAAATACAAAATGTGAATGTAATTTCAACAGCAGCACAACCTTACTGCATAATAGTTGTCTTATCTGATGCCATCACTAGGCTGATTTAAGAATTGAATTTAGGTTGCTATATTTAACAGAGTTCATTTCATCCAGGTGTGAGGATGGTAGATCAGGAAAGACAGGGGAAGGCAACAGGTAGGTCTAACATTAGGTGGAAGTGTAGGGGGAGCCACTTGATACCAACAGATTAATTTCTTAGTATTATTGATATGGAAAAACTAATGAAAAATCTATTACATAATGTTTGTTTGACAATATGTCTTAGTGGAGAAGAACACAGGCAAGGAGTGAATGAGACAGACATGAGGTCGGCGATGGCATCACGTAGAGATGAGACCAGTGATGACATCAGGTAGGAGTTCTATTAGTTAGACCACACAAAACTAAATGTCCAGTATGGTTTGAAGTTCTGTTGACCAACCTATTCACTGTGTTCTTTTTTTGGGGAAGAAATAGTGCAGACAGAGATGGAAATCCACCACCACTCAAATCACATCAACCAGGGGTGATGATTAGGTTTCCAATTGTCACAATTTGCAACCGTTAACGTTGCCGATATACTTTAAAATAAATCTTTATTATTTAAAGCCCATACATGATGATGTCCAGCCCTTTTTTTTGGGGGGGGGGGGCGCCAAACTTGTCGCTGCATACCCCTCTGACACTGGGTAGTTGCACCACTGCTCAGGATGAGTAGGAAATTTAACAGTCGTTAAAGTGCTGACAGAATGAAAGAGCGACTGCACTTATTGATGTACACACAGTAGATTTTTGCACTTGGATTTGAATTACCAACCAGGTTTTGAAAGTGTGAATACAATTCAAAATCATCATACATATCCAAGGGGTGTTATCTATTCCAAAGAACGTGTTTCCAATGCAAAACAGCCGGTCACTCCTCCTCATCCTCCTCCAAGTTATCCCACTTTTCAAAATGATGCGCCATAACATCCAATTTTGTGGAGAACTTCACACCTACTTAGGGTGAGGTGTGAGATTTAAGTTGTGACGTATGCCTCCGATAGAACTGTTTCAGCTGGTGCAACCCTCAAGATGTTAGTAGCACGTAAATTCCGACCTAAGTCCGTTAGAAGGTCGGGAAGTTGAGGACCCAAAGGCAGAGAGCAGGCAGGCAAGATAAAGTAAAGTTGATGATTTATTAAATCAAAACACAAAAATAACCAAGGGAGTCCAGAGAAAAGGCAGGCAAAAGGTAATCCAAAATAAAGTCTAAGTAAAAATAGAATCACAGGAACACTAAGACTAACAGGGGAGATGAAAAACACACAGGAATACCAGACTGGCTAACATACAAACAACGACCTGACACAAGACAAGGGGAACACAAAGACTAAATACAAGAGGTCACGAGGACTAACAAGGGACAGGTGATACAACAGGTGAAACAAATAAGACAATCACAAGGACGGGAAACTGAAGACAGGAAGTAATCTTGACAAGACAAGACAGAAAAGACAGATTTCAAAATAACACAGGAAACTGAGCAAAATACAAAACATATAAACAGACTACCAAAATAAGACAAAACACCCAAACCATAACAAAGTCATAACTTACGTTCAAACTAGCCTACATTTGAAATTACGCATTGCTGGTACAATCCAGTGCAGAAATGTTATTTATTCATCTTTTTGTATGTAAAGGTGTCACTTTACTGTTAGCTCAGGGCCACGTTCAGCTCCGACAAAACATAGCAACATGTTTTTTTTAAACTGAAACGGGGGGGTGTTGAACACACTGTTGTGTGCGCAAGCGCTGTGCCTATTTATTACCACAAGTTTACAGATATGTCTCACGTGGTATGGGTATCACCTGTGACACAACCAATAAACAAGAGACACACCCACCAAACGAGAGAAAACATAACTCAAAGCCTGTTGCACACCGTTTCACACCATTCCAAGGAAACATGTCGTTCAACCAGGAAACCGTAGCAAAAGAGTGCGCACCATTTTGAGATTGAACGTGCCCCAGGCCATCTTGACTCCCAGAATGCAGAATCTTCTTCTTCTTTGGTGTTTTACGGCAGCCAGCATTGGCATTGTTGCAATAGACTTTTCTGGGGGGAAATCTAAATAGTTTTGTATTTGTGTTAGTTACAGTGTATATTTTTGTTTCCCCTGATTGCTAAGACTTAGCAGAACAATTTTCAAAAGTATTGTTCATTATTGTTCTCTGTGTGATTTCAATACACCGTTGGAGATTTAATTTCTGATTTAGTTTTTTTCTTTTGTCTTTATAGCATACATTCATTTTATACTTTTTTTGATCCCCAGTGGGGAAATTGAAAAAAAAAAGCTACCAGTCCAGGGACGTCACTAGAATTTAAAGACAGGGGGTGCTTAGCCCCCAGGGTATTTGTAACTTGCGTTTGCAAAATCTTTGCACTCACATCTTTTGTTACTGTATTAGAGCTACACTTATGTCAACAACCAGTCAAGAAACCAATATGTTAACAAGAACAAATTGACAGACATATCCTCTTCTTCCATTTCTACTCTGTTCCTTCTGTCTTACCCTTTAAGATAAAACAAAACCCTGATGCTAATTTCATGACTTCTAAATGCAAATTGGTCACATGAAACAACATCCAAAATGTCAAAAAACTGACAAACAGAGGCCAGACAGCTAATAAATTGGTAAGTTTAACAAATATGACAAATAGCACTACAAGAAAAAGAAAGAAATAGGCATAATAGGCATCACTGCGTACTTTATCATGTAAGATATTAATACGGATCCTATTTAAAGTTGCTACTGTCTAAATACAATAACCTGATGGTGGAAGGAATACAAGATTTGGAGTAATGATTACTGTATATACTGTATGTAGGATTGCTTTCATTTTATTTTCACATATGTATCTGTGGGCATGTGCTCATCTTTAACCTAGCCTATATTAAGGCAACATCTACATATTTATTTAATTTATCACAGCCAATGAATGAAGAAAGTTAAATTGGTTAGAATATAGCTAGCATATATAATACATATAATGAAATAATTTAGTTTAGGCTATGCATAGTACCTAGGCCTGCTAACAAATGCTTACTGTTACAAAACAATCCTTAGACCTATAGACCACTACTGACCTCAATCACGCCGGCTCCCTCAGAATCAACTGCTCTGCCAATCTCCTTCTTCTCTTTCTCTCTGCTGAAATATCTTCCAATATCCATCTCATCTGCTCAATGAATTGAAGGATACACCGGTACATTGGCATTAACAGAGACCCTATGACATTTAGTTTTCAGTGACAACAACATTCTATGGGGGTTGATATTGTTTTAGAATAGGCCGACTATAGAGATAGGCTATATTATTGGCAATGAATAAAGAGTTGTGATTAGCTTGCTAAGTTAACCATTTCTTGTATTTCCCTCATTCACTCTAGCTAGACTTTAGTTTTCCATAGCAAACCAAAATATCCCCTTTCCTTTACCTGAAGAAAACGTAGCTAAAGGTAAGCAGGTAATTAAAAACAACTTACAATTTCACTCTGTATCACACTAGGTGTAATCAATCTTCCTTTCACCATTAGCGTGTGTATCGGTGTGTGTGTTTGTGGGGGGGAGGGTGCATAGCGAGTTCAGACCAAAGAGTAACGACGAGGCGGGATGAATCCCCAGTTACTTGCAACACTCCGGTCTGCAACGCTCTGAAAGCTGCCAGTTCACACCAATGCAACGAGACGGTGCGGGGCATCATCTCGATAGCACAACGACTCTTTGTACTTCTGTCTAACTTGCGACTTTTCGGCTATTTTTTTGTAGCTGGATATATATTATTTGTTGCGTCTAAATATGAATGAGGATACGGCTATTGATATTGTTGTTCTTATTATTATTTAGGGGGGCTTAGGAACATTTTGGGGTAGCTTCAGCCCCCCTAAAATAGGCCTAACGACGTCCCTGTACCAGTCCACACTTCATACTTGAACCAGCGACCCTCCGGTTCCCAATCAAACTCCCTACGGACTGGGCTACTGCCACCCCCATCATATCTTGATAGCCCAGGTTGTCCTGGATAAAAAAAATATGTCTATAACTTGATTGTGCATAACAGGGTTGAGGTTATACAAGCATTATTACAAAAGGAAACCAGGCGACCAAAATATTGGAAAAAATGGCTTTGGTCCCAGAGGATCAACTTTTGTCTGAGCCCTACCCTATAGTTTTACCCTCACTTTCATTTCAAGTGACAATTCAAAGACGGTAAGATCAGGGTATAACTCACACTCTCTATCTCCAATACATATCCTCATATAGTTATGCTTTATTTTTATTTACTTAAAAAAAAACTTACAATTTGGTCTATTACTACCTTGGAACTTATTGAACCAGCTAGGCTCTAAAATAGAGCTTAGGGACGTTTGGTATTTATAGAATGGACCACCGGAGGAAAATAGGGGAGGGTCTTGTCTTTTAATTTTTTGTTTAGGGGAAGGTCATCCAACATTTTTCAGTCCAGAGGGCGGGGGGTCACCCAACTTTTGTATTCATGAAAAAAGCAACATTTCAAAGTGGCTTGTTTGGTGCATATCTTTTCATGTAACTCTTAGTTTCGGCCCTCCTTCTCTACCAGATGGTCTGACCCATGAGTTTGCTGGGCGGCAGATGCGGTGGCTGAAATGGGTAATTGCATTGTTTAAAAAATGAGTGGAATAATTACTTCTGGCATGATCAGATATTTTATAAATATCTTAAATAACTCAAAACAACTAAATGGTGGTAGGTAATACATATGATTTCATATACTGCTTTAGTAAAAAAAAAATATTACCTGGCTGACGATGGGAGCAGCAGGACGCAAAAAACGAAAATGACTGTTACACTATGTCTGATCATCTTACTGTGCCAAGGTTGCAATAAAGGTTTCCTAAATGCCACATTTGATGTCAGCTTACTAATTGATTGCGGGTTTTGTGTAGATTTGGACTTTTATACGTTTATTCCACTTTGTTTAAAAGTGGAGGAAGCCTAGTGACGAGTCCATAGCAACCAGTTTGTGTGTTGAATGTTACCCAGAGTGCCTTGCTGAATGGTCTCAATATTTTGTTTTATTTCATGTGAATACTAGTTTACTAGAGGAGTAACTAAGTATTTGAAGTAATGCAGTAATGCAGGAAGTGTGCATTTAGTTTCCATGCTTATTGTGTTTCCACAACAATGTTACTGAGTAAATCTACTGAAATGGCCCCCGCACCATAACAGAGGAGTGGGATGCATCAGATGAAAATGCAGAGGTTTAGTCATGTATGTCATGGCTGTAATAAAAAACAATGGGAATCTGTATATATTTGCATAAGTACAAACCAGTACAGAAGGTATTGATAAATTGTATGCGGAGGGTCATGCCTTTTTTCCAAATTGTTTTGGAGAGTCATAGAATTTTTTTTAGTGTTGAGGGGAGGGTAATGTCTTTTATGGCTGAAGATACCAAAACTCCTCCGGTGGCCCCTTCTTAAATAAATAAATAACAAACAGTCCCTTACAAGATTCACCTTAATTGTTCTTTCTGGATCCATCGCTTTGTAATTTTTTTCAACACAACAGACACGTCATTTCAGAATTTACCATCTAGTCCAACTTCCTCCTTCTTTTCCCCATGAAAGCACCTTTTTCGACCGGTGTCTGTACATATGTAATGTTCTAGAGTTCTGGGTCCCCACAGACAATAATTTGTTCCTCCATTTCTGACTCAACAATGTCAGGACATCAGGATAATCCAAACACTGATAGGCTTTCATGACACAGCATTAAGTTGAAATATTTCAACTCGGGCCATTCACGTCATTCACAATGGACACAACCTGTATCTCATGTAACAACCCCTGCACCATTTAGTTATATACATATATAATTCAAATTAGTAGTCAAAATGTTCTTAGCTTTTATATTCTATTCTTGTGTTTCTTTCATATAAATGTTTTATGATGGACTTTGTTATACAGGATGCATTGTTTTGATTCAAACCAACATACATACATATTCATTTATTTCTCTTAGCAATGTCCTCTTGCAGAGCTCCCTGCCAGGCTGTGTACGGCCCCCAGCGAGGTCATGTGTGCAGCTTGTGTCTCCCAATATTGACTGCAACCCTCAAGGTAAAATAAACATTAGTGGTATGCAAACTATAGGCTACTTTCTTTTGCTTGATCTGCAGTGATTGGTCAATAGTTTCCTAGTCTCACATTGCCAGACAGCGCTGGGGTATGGTCTGGCTACACTGCTGATCTATTCTGGGATGGGATGGGGGGGAAACGCTCTGGGTTGTTTGGATTTCTTTGCACCAATGACAACGTGTCTCTCATGGGCTGGATGTCCCTCCCCTTCCGCTATCTCCGCTGTCTGGGGCTTTATCCCAGCACTGTCCATACCATCTTTAAGACCGGGATGCAGTACAGCTTTTAACAGGGTTCTATTTTTCTAGTCACTCAGTGTAACTTTTGCCTAAAACACACAATTCTGAGTTTAGAGCTCTCCTGCCCTTACTATTAACACAAATGCAGTCACTCTGTTTTAAGTTTTCAATTGAATGTCTTCAAGGAGAGAAACGTGGTGACCCAGATATTACACTATCCCTGATTCAGTAGAAGAAAGAGAAGCAAAGATAATTCAGCATTACAATTTGGGAAGATGGATAGGGCCATTATTATTTACTTGAGAGCCTGCTGCCCTTGTGGCTGAGCTTTGGAAAAGCCTTGAAAAGGAGCAGCTTCAGACCTTGCCCATACAAATGTAATATGTGATTCTCTGAGGGGACTGTGAAAAGCGCTTTCCCAGTCGGATGGCCATGTTTGACCTCCAGTCATCCCAGGATCCTTGCAGAAAGTGCAATTTATCAAGCTTGTTCTCTTCAGCACCTCAGCACTCTATACCTGGATGATGACCAGTTTACCTGCTCTGTGCATTAAGAAGATCCACACAAAATGAGGGATCAACAACACAACCCAGTTAATATCACATCTGTGTACACTAATTATTCAAGTGCAAGTATTCTAGCACTTCTTTAACTTTACCATTAAGTTAAAGTTCTAAGGACAAGAAGTTAAAAGTATAAAACCAGTACGGAGCTAGGCAGGAGTCGTGTGGGTCCGGCCAATCAGATCATGTGTGTCTGCTCTGTGGTTGAGATCACAAAATGGAAACTGTTGTATGTTATAACAAAAAAACAGGTGATACATGTGTGTATGCTTTTCTAACCAGTGATATCAGTATCTCTTTTGTCCACTGAGAATAAAAAACCCATAAAACTATTATTATATTAATAAGGCTCTCCAGACTGTTTTCTTATGTATTAGTAATTAATTAAATTAGTAATTAATTAAATTAGTTAGTAATTTGTAAATCATTAGTAATCTGATTATGTTTTCTGTACATTCACAGTACAGGAACAGGTAATGCAGGATGACTTTGGTACCACTTAACAATACAGTACAAATCATTGTGAGAAGTGAATCAGGAACAACAACATAATTAATGAATTGGATATATTGGATTTGTCAGGGTACAATGGCGGACTCAAATGCACAACTCTGGACACGGAGTAAAAGGTAAGAACGTTTATTGTTCGGAGAACAATGCAGGCAACGATACAAAATCGGCAGGCAGTAGATGTGGTCAAAGGTACAAAACAAAAGGTCTGGTAACACTGGAACAAATACACACTGGGGAAAACGCTGAGAGTGAGACATACGAGGTACTACAGCAATCTGGCAAAGGGTAAGTGAAACAAGGGGAGTATATATACACAGGGACTGGGGAAGACAATTATACACAGGTGATACACAATAGGATAGGGACAGGTAATCACACAGGCGGAAAAACAGACAAAGACAGGAAGACAAGTGACGTAGAACAAATAATTTCAAAATAAAACAGGAAGTCCATGAAAACAAACAAAAACACAAATTAAGGGCGGGAGCTGGACGTGACACAATTTAGTAGATAATGATGAGTTACTAGAGAACAGACAGAGATACTATATCAATGAAACGTTAAGTAATGATTAGTTCATAAATATCTGTGAGTCAACATACTTAGTATTTTCCTCATGAGTTCCTGTCATGGAGCGGTTCAGACTTTGGCCCACATGCAGAATAGGTGAGGACAAGGCAACAGTTGGTACGAAGGAGTTTAATAAAGAACACAAAGAGAAATTACAAACACGTAAGCTGATGAATGTCCAAACACAAGGAAAAAACCAGGAACACGGAAAAATCCCAGAACACAGAAGCACGGGAAAAACTCAAGAACATGGGGAAACATCAGGAACACAATACAGCTGGCACAGGCAGAGACTTCTCTAGAAAAGTATGACAACAAACCGACACCAGACACAGAAAGCACACAGACTAAATACGTAAGGTTAAGATGGTAGAAACGAGGGAAAATGAGTGGGTTAATGAACTCAGGCACCAGTATGTCCAGGTACAGTATGTTGTCTATCCATGTATTTTTCTATAGTGAGTTTTATAATTCGTTACTCTACAGTAAACATGAGTTACAGTACTGATACTGCATTGGATATCTCTTAGAGAGTCATGGAGTTTGAGGCTAATCAACATGCAACCATTCATGTGAACGAGGCATGGTTCAACCTCAGCTCATCGGGAAAAGGGCCAGCCTTGATGTGCCGGGTCCGAGATCAGCAAATATTACAATGTGTGCTGCCATCTAAAGTGCTGGTTTGGTCCTGCAGATATGCCAGATTGGTCCCTACAACACTGAGCGACTTCTTTTGTTTTAAGATAAACTCCAACAACGACTGGTACCAGAAGCAGAAAGGTTGGAGGAAACATGAGGACATTTGTGATTGCATGGGACAATGTAGCATTTCACCCTTCAAAAGTAGAAGAGAACGTTTGCATTTTGAAATGTAAAGTTGGTATTTAATGAACAAAATGTGGTTTTGAGCAGAAAATATAATATTTGGCTAATTGTGTGAGGTAGTGTTGCTGTGTTAAGAGTTTTTTTTAAAAGTATCTTAAGTATCGGTGGTTTATATCCACAAGTTCCACTTCCGGGATTGCTCCGTTGCCGTCGGAAATTTCGCCGGATTTCACTCCTTTAAGCCGGATGTGCGTTACTTTCCATTTGTTGTGTTGTGTTGGAGGACTATGGTTAACTGCTCCTCAGATCTCTGCAGGGTAAATCCAGACAGCTAGCTAGACTATCTGTCCAATCTGAGTTTTCTGTTGCACGACTAAAACTACTTTTGAACGTACACATGTTCCATCAAAACAAGTTCCTTCCTGAGACTATTTTGCAGAGGATCTGTTCGGTGCTTAGCGCCGCCCATGACGATTGTGATTGGTTTAAAGAAATGCCAATGAACCCAAGCACGTGTTTCTCCTATCCCAGAATGCTGTGTGGACTAGCCAGACCCTCCTCTGCAGCACTGTACAGGAAGGTCTGGCAAAGCGAGACTAAAGTATAGGTAAACGCTTGTTAGTGATTGAAAAAACTGTCTTATTATTATTATTAGTTCTACAATCTTTACAATCTTTACTTTAATTGCCACTGTTCATCGTGTCATGCCATTATACCAACTGCTATACTACATCATATTTCTACATTTATTATAGTTGGGTCTTACTGTAGTTGTTTTGCACCTCTCTCTGCCTGTTTCTGCCTGTTTTTCCCCACCGCTGATGCACTAAGTGCAATTGAATTGCACAAAAGTGTGGCCTAGATGTGTACAGTGTCCTTAGATAACTTTTGTTATGATTTGACACTTTAAATTAAATTATATTTAATTAATACCATTGGCGTGTCCCAGAAGTGAGGATGAAGCAGCTCTCCGCTCTGCTAAAGATACACGCCAGGTTTTCATGTGAGCCGTTTGGACAGGCAGGCAGAAAGTGAAACAGCGAGAGCATTCAGTCAGTTTACTAAAACACCCCCCCCAATATCGTATACATCTCCTCTACAACATCACAGATGACAAGAGATTCATCGTGGAAATGGAAAAACCTAATAGACATCAAAAATCCCTTGTAGAGACAATATAATCTGCGAGATGTTCCCAGTGTGGTGTGGCGGAGGACGGGACAAAACTGGAACGCAGCACAGACTCGCTGCGTGGAAAATATGGGTCAGCCTACCGCCGGAGCACCGACTGATGTCTGTCTGCTGTCTGTCTGCCGTCTATCAGTATTAAATTGAGAAACATCTCGTAGTTGCGTTAGATACTAGTCCAATTCCGTGTTTTTGTACAGTTTAACACTTGATGCGAGCTGTATGGGAGTAGCCTACGCATGAAAACCACAGTTCAGACCGCTTCATCGGCATTGCCCTGACTCCCTGAGAAAGCTGTAGAGGCGGCTGCGTCTCTCTCCGCCTCGCTGCTAAGCCCCGTTCACGTAACAGCCGCAGTTAGACTGTATTCTTGATTTTGATTATTTGATTATTTATTTATAAACACACATTAATCAACATTTCTGTAAATGTGCCAGTGTTAGCCAGCCGGCTAATTTTCAACTGTAGTCCTTTGGCCAGGTGATTTTAGACCAGAGCAGCAAGAAGCAGCACAATATTAGTGCAAGTCAAGACAAAAGTCAACGAGACATTAGTACAGATTAAACTACACAGACATAAGTCAACAAGACACCATACAGACAGCTTAAACAAACTTTCACAGTTTGCCATGCAGTGCCACAGAAAGCATCAAAACCCCAGCACAACTACACATCAAACAGTAGCCACATTCAGTATAAGAAGCCATGCAAACATCAGAACACATCCAAGTAACATAGACCTAATCCATCTTCTAACACCGCTCAACCATACAAAGCCGTAACAGCAGTAATGAAATGATGATACTAGGCTACATCACTCGTTAGGTATGCGTTAATATAGCAGTGATTGATAAGATGGTAAAATATTTAAAATACAATTTAGTATTTTATACATCCCCAAGAAATGCAGGGCAAGCTACATTTTATACCAGGAAGTTATTCTTTGCAATTAATCTGCAGTTCACATGCGGGCCGAACCGTTGGGGCGGTCTGTTACACTACTGTATATTCAAAATCACTGACGATTTGATAATCAATATAGAAAATATTACACTTCAAAATAGAAAACTGTTTACAAATTAGCAGTTACCTTATGTAAGTCACTTCTAAATTTTTTAAAGGTGCTATAAGCAATGTCACGCGTTTTTTTAGGCTACAACATTTTTTGTCACATACAGCAAACATCTCCTCACTATCCGCTAGCTGCCTGTCCCCTGAACACACTGTAAAAAAATGCGGTCTCTGTAGACAGCCCAGGCTCCACAAACAGCAACAAAAACAAACTGGCCAACCTGCACCACCAAACATAACATAACATAACAGTCTTCCAGCGTTCCAGCCAATAACCGACAAGAAGGATTTGGGGGTGGGGGTTGAGGGGTTACGGAAGGGAGGGTGACGGGATGAGGAGGAGGGAGGGGCAAGCTAGCCTCGTTTTGTTTGAAAATACTTTGAACGTCAACAAGTGCCGTCACCCAACATCGCTTAGAACAACTTTAACTCTCAACTCCTTGTGAAAAAGTCACAGAATTGTGTGTTTTTCTTGCCATAGGGAAAAAGGTTTTCACCATAAATTAGTGCCTAAAAATGTATCAGAATGCAGGAAGGACCCCCCCAGAACACCCACTTTATATATGTGTCCCCCCAAATGCCCATTGTGAGCCAGGAAAAACCCTGGGTACAGTACAGTGTTGTTCCGCATATTTTGAAAGGTATGACTGAGAATGCATCTATGCACTCAGGCAATTATCCCTCTTACAGACCTGCCTGCTTGTGATCTCAGCTCAGCTGCTACAGAACACCACTCTGACGGGATAAACAGGAAACAAGTAAGATTTTTGAACACTGCTGTAGCTGAACATAAAGCCAATTTTCTTCCAGCTGTACCCAGTAAGTGTGGGTCTTCTTAGTCTTGGCGTTGTGTCATTATCTCCCCCTCGTCATGACAATTGTCAGTGTGCGGGGGAGGATGTTTGTGATTAAGGCAGGTGTGAATGCTTAGTTGTATCCATCAATTTGCAGGTTAGTGTGTATGAAAATCAGCCTGTTCATCAATCTGAATTTTGTTGCTTGTGTCCAAAATAGGTTGATGAACGGTGACAGATGTGCAGTTTCTTGATGTTTGTTGATGAGCAGAGCGCCAGCGTTAACCTGCTCACTCACCCCAGAGTTGATGAACACAACCAAAGAGCAGCCATAAGAGATGATCCGCCCCCTCCCACCCGTTCTCTTGAGATCAGGGGACCACTGTCCTGGAATAATTGCTTTTGTTGAACTGTGAGCTCACACCTTGACCCCGAGACTAAACAGAGGATATAGCCGCTGCACTTCTCCAGTTGTACTGCAAAGAGCCTTGTTAATTCTTTGACTTCAATCCTTTATTGCTTGAAATCAGCAAATTGTTGACTTACAGTAGCTCAAGATGACATTTGTGCATAGGCGTAATTTATTAAATTTACAGTTTTTAATCAAAATTGGCCAGTGCAACCCACCCCAAAAACCTATTATAATTTCTCCAACATAAAGAAAGACATTTGCACCATAAATAGATGCAGAAAAATTCACCAGAATGCAGAAAATGAAGTGTTTGACACTTAAAAATTTCAATTTTTCTCAAAAGTGGAGATGTCAACCCCCCCAGTGTACTTAATTTCTGTCCTACCTACTACATCATGTCTTAGGTGCTTACCATTATCATATCAAACATGGGACCAGTGCTTGGCTCCAAGCATCATATTCTTATTCATTTCCTGCTATGAATTATGACTAATCTTCCAAATGATGTCTTGTGAAGTCCTACAAAGGTTCAGCCTTATTATACTCATTTTTGTACTCTTGGGGTCTACTAGAATAGGTTTACATGCTTTGATGTTCATATGTTTTTACGTATTATGTTTCTAATACTGGCCATTGCTGCAGCTCCTCTGCCTAAAACTCTGTCTGAGCTCTTAGCCCTCCTTCCCGCCCAAAGCCCATTCTGCTCTGATTGGTCAGCTAGCCCACTCTGTTGTGATTGGTCAAACAAATTCAAACAAGCCACTGTGGGCTGTGCTTGCTCAGGCAGCATGGGGGTACATATGAAAAACTGGGCTGGCTTTCTCAATCAATGACATCACTAATTGAGGAATTTCAAACAGGAATCTGGGCGAGGCGTTTCAGGCAGTTGAGAAACAGTGCTTTCTGTGGGAGAGAGAAAAACAAACATTTGGAGTGAAGTGTATTTATTTGTACTTTATACATCCTTTACATACACAAACAAAAACTATATAACATTAAAAGATGGGGGAAATTAAAAAAAGTATAATAGGGGCTCCTAAACACACTAAAGGCAGGTAGGTTGAACCAGCTCACAGAAATCATGACTATAAAGTGTTTTAATTTTGAGATACTGTAGACCACCGGACCGCTCTGAAAATGTGGACTTTGAAAGCAATGGCCACTGGTCAGTGACAGGATATTATGAAATTGGCAACCTTTTTAATAGTGTGCCAATAATATGCCATTTTAAAATGATCTTGTTAATCCTGCAATTATCTTCCGAGCCCATTCAGGAAGTGTTTTTTTTGAAGGAGGTAACAAGTACTAGCCAATCAGAGGCAGAGTAGGACGGGTATTTGCAGAATGCAGATGGGGAAAAAGTCAATGTAAACTACAGTAAATAACAGGCTGTGCTACTGCCATTTTCTGTGAAGTAGGTCATTTGGCATGAGGACGGGAACATCTCAACCTCTCTTGCACAGTTATTGATGGTGTTGGTTAAACTACCGTGTGCCAATAGTGGAATGCGTGTCTAAGGTTGCTGAACCCTGACTTATATTGCACACTCTTATAATTCTAATATAAAAAAGACACAATAGAGGCATCTGTGTATGCAGTGTCATTTAATGGGTCAGTTGTTTTTCATTTGGCATTTACCTCTGGTGTGCTAAAAGGCAGCACAGATTTAAGCACAGCAGCCCTGGTACTTTGGAATAAATCAAGGCTCACAGTGAAAACACACCAGACGCGGAAGCGTCGCATATTGCAGCGTAGCACAGCTATTTTTATTTTGGCGCCCATATTATCCAATCTGTCCGTTCATACAGCCTGGTCTCACATAATTCCGTGAAATGATCACGAACTGTTAACACCGCATTACGTGGTGGGGGCACGGAATGTGTGAAAATTCCGTGTGGCCACCACGGAAAACATTAGCATTAAAGGGGTGATAGAATGAAAACCCGAGTTTACCTTGTCATAGTTGAATAACGACAGTTCGATGGGTGAAATAGGCATACAGAGAACCTCAAAGTCCCATTGACATCTTTTTACTATGCAAATTTTTACTATCAATTTGAAACTGCTGCTGAAAATGGGATCAGGCGCGGGATCAGGCACGTTTCTACGTTACGCGGGCTTTACGCAACACCTGCGCGCCCAGAGTGTTTTCCCTGTTATATGTGGAGTTTTGTGTCCGAGACATTTAAAGGGGATTTTAACAATAAATTTACTTTTAAGTGTCTATTTCCGTCATGTCACATATCACACACTTTTGGTTTTCTATACATCCAGTATAACATTGCGGTCATCGACTCTCTCTCTCATGTCAATGGTTTTGGTCATTGTGCATATATCTGAATTCATATTTCTATCATCTTTGGTGTCATGTTCCCTGTATTGTGTGCAGGCTGAATAGAGCACATTCACCATCACACATTTTCTGAATCACAATAGCAAGTGAGCAGTAGTGACAGAGAATTCCAATTTTCCTCTTAGCCTCAGAAGATGAAAATTCTAATGAATAAAAGATAATCACTTCAGCAGAGCTTTTGTCAGCCAGTTTCAGCTCATTTTCAATTATAACCCCAGCCTCCTTTTCACCTCTATGAATGCATTATGCTCAATAATATTTAAAGTTTTTTTTCCCCCCCAAGTCTTATCAACACAGCCACTGAAAATATATTGTCATTTTAAGAAATCTCTGTCAGGTGGGTACATACTGTTCCCATATTGAGGATCCAAACAATCTGCATTAATGTCTAAATATTTCAGGTGCTGCGCAGGAACAGAAGGACACGCAGCGGAATTTCCGGCCGCGACGGAGCAATCCCGGAAGTGGAAGGTCAATGATATATACTACTTCTTCTCCAATGTGCACCGTACTTACTCACGTGTAGATTACCTTATAATAGACAGGGCATTTATCCCATCAGTTTCCTCTACCCAGTACTCACCGATAATGGTATCGGACAATTCAACTGTTATCCTGGACCTCCATTTTGACCATAAGCCAAAGGGATACAAATTTTGGCGCCTGGATCCTCTTTTGTTAGCTGAGGTGGACTTCTGCAAGTATTTATCAGCGACTATTAAACTCTTCCTAGACACCAATCAGAACGATGAGACCTCACCCTTCCTTCTCTGGGAAACCCTTAAGGCTTTTGTTAGAGGCAAAATTATATCATTCACAGCTTATGCAGATAGAGCCCGTAAGGCCCGACGAGTAGAACTAGAAAGAGCTATAGCGGACCTGGACGACTCACTTTCAACCAACCAATCACCTGACTTACATAAAGAAAGGATGGTACTTCATACTGAGCTCGATCTCCTCTTGACAAAGGAAACTGAACGAAATCTCCTCCGTGCGCATGGATATATATATGAGCACGGGGATAAAGCCAGTCGCCTCCTGGCCCACCAATTGAGGGCCAAGATGGCCTCAAATCAAATTACACAGATAAAAGACGATTCGGGCTCCCTTACATCTGACCCAGAAACGATTAATGGTACTTTCAGGAAGTTCTACTCCCAGTTATATAAGTCAGAATGTTTTTATGATGAAGCTCAGTTGTCTCAGTTTTTTGAAAAATTGGCCATGCCCAAAATATCTGATAGCGACCGTGAGATGTTAAACGCTCCTTTGCAGCTTTCAGAAATTAAAGAGGCAATACAGTTGATGAACAATGATAAATCCCTGGGACCCGATGGGTACCCGGTTGAATTTTATAAGAAATTCTCAGACCAACTGGCTCCATTATTGTTAGAAATGTTCAATCACTCATACCACATGGGCTCTCTGCCGCCCACCCTCACACAGGCTTTTATCTCTTTGATTTATAAAGCAGGCAAAGACCCCCTGAATTGTACATCGTACCGCCCAATCTCACTCTTATCCGTAGACATTAAAATACTTGCTAAGGCTCTGGCCCGCATAATGGAGTCGGTCATGCCCTCAGTTGTATCAGAAGACCAGACAGGATTTATAAAGGGGAGGCACTCATTCACTAATGTCAGAAGGCTTCTCAGCATCATTCACACCCCGCATTCGCCTTCAGAACCGGAGGTTGTTATATCTCTTGATGCAGAGAAGGCTTTTGATAGGGTGAAGTGGGCCTATCTGTTCTCCTCCCTCCAACAGTTTGGTTTTGGGGCAGATTTTATTTCTTGGATTCGGTTACTCTACTCCTCCCCCTGCGCATCAGTTTGTACTAACACCCAGCGCTTTGGGTCCTTTCCTCTCTTCCGCGGGACTCGACAGGGATGCCTGCTTTCTCCACTCTTGTTTGCGGCCACTATCGAGCCACTTTCGATTGCTCTGAAGGCAGAGGAGGGAATTAAGGGGATTATAGGGGGTCTTGTTATATGCCGATGACCTCCTTTTGTACATCCGTGACCCTCAGTCCAGTATCCCACTTGCTCTATCGGTCCTGAAGTACTTTAGTGAGTTCTCGGGTTATAAATTGAACATCTCAAAAAGCGAGTGCTATGCTATCAACCAATTAGCTGTGGAGCTCCCCCCGTCTTCGGTCCCATTTAGATTATCTAATGCAGGATTCAAATATTTAGGCATTGCAATCACAAGGTCCAGCCGCGCATTACGAGAGCAGAACTTTACTGCCCTAACGACAACAGTCAAGTCTGATTTGCAGAGGTGGAGCCGTCTACCCCTATCCCTGGCCGGAAGAGTACAGACTGTTGAGATGAATATACTTCCTAGATACCTATATATTTTCCAATGTCTGCCTATTTTCTTACCCAGGTCATTTTTCACTGCCATAGAAAGTATTATCTCTTTGTTTATTTGGGCTGGCAATCACGCCAGAGCCGGTAGATCGCTATTGCAGAGGAGCAGATCTCTTGGAGGTCTTGGCCTGCCTAGCCTTATTGGTTATTACTGGGCTGCAAATGCTCATAAGATTATGCTTTGGTTTACGTCAGCTCAGAGCGACTGGTGCCGGAACGAGGCCAAGTCGTGCTCCTCCTCTTTACTCCAGGCCCTGGTTGGCAGTAGTCTTCCTTTTTCTCCGTCGCTTTATACATCTAATCCTATAGTAACTGGCACTCTGAAAATCTGGGCAGAAATTAGGCGCAACTCCGGCTGGCTCACTCTTCCTCAAACAACTTCTATTTGCGATAACCTTTTATTCCTCCTTGCTAAAATTGACCCTAGATTCACGTTTTTTGCTAGGAGTGGTCGCCGATATTTCAGAGATATGTATGTTAATGGCTGTTTTGTCAGCTTTGAGCAATTGCGCAGAACTTTTAACTTCAACAGCTCTGATTTTCTAAGATACTTCCAGTTACGGGATTTCGCTAGGACCCACTCCCCTCAATTTCCTCAAATCCCACCCCCAAGTGGCATAGATCTAATTATTAAGGCTGTGACTCTACCCAAGGGCCATATATCTTACTTCTATAACCTACTTTCTCCATCTTTTGATTCTGTTGTTAACAAAATTAGGACCAACTGGGAGAACGAACTGCAAATTTCCCTGTCTGATGACTTTTGGGAAAAAGCCCTGCTAGCAGTCAATTCTTCCTCCAGCTGTGCTAGGCTTAGTCTTATTCAATTTAAAGTGGTGCATAGGATTCGCTTTAGCAAGGCCAGGCTTGCCAAGATTTATCCGGGGGGCCCGGACGAGGGATGCAATAGATGCTCTCAGACCCCTTGTGATTTGACCCATATGTTCTGGTCGTGTCCTAAATTGTTCAACTTCTGGCAGCTATATTTTGACGCGATCTCGAAGGTCTTGGCATTGAGGATTTGTCTTTCCCACCCATATAGCGATCTTCGGCAGACCTCTGAATGGTCTCAAACTGACAGCAATTCAAGTCAATGTTATTGCTTTTACCTCCATAATTGCTCGTCGGAGAATTCTGACTCTGTGGAAGTCACCCCTACCATCGTCGTTTAAAGCCTGGCTATGTGACACATTGTCTTTCTTAAAACTTGAGAAGATAAAGTTTACTCTCAGAGGCTCTACTGACAAATTGTATTCTCATTGGAAACCACTGATTAAGTATGTGAACCAGCTTTCCGTTAGAGAAATGTCACTGTAGTGGCATAGTTAGTATTTGTCTGCATTGGTTCCTACCTCGCTATACCTCACTGGCTGCCCGCCACACAATCCGCTGCATTATAGGTGTAATTGAGCCATAGCACTCATGATCCCTGCTGGTCCATGGATCCTAGCAACCTGGCGCAGCGCCCTGGGTGTCAGCAACTACTAACCTTTTTCTACATTTCACTCAGTCCTCCTAATTTACTCATTTATTTTCTTTGTTATTTGCTGATTTGTTTTCTGACTTCACTCTTTAAGAGCTATATGTATGTATGTGCGTGTGTACATATGCATGTGTGTGTATATGCATATATGTCTAGTAATTGACTCATTTACTTACTTAGTTTCATTTCTTATTATTTATCCCTTTTTTTATTTATTTATTTGTTTTTCTTTTTTTTCTTTTTTGTGTTTAACTGGCTATGGGGTGGGGTGGAGCGGGAGGGGGGGGGGGATGGAGGTAGGGATATTGGATGAAACCACGAAAGGACATTTGTTTATTATGAAAACACAAAATGGAGACTTATGTTGTACTATGTTGTACTGGTTGAATGCTGAATAAAATATATGGAAAAAAAAGGACATATACTACTTTTACATCTAGCTAACAACAGCATATCACTGAACCCTGCTGCTTCACTAATTCTAACCAAACTAACTGCATCACCATTTCATTTGGGTTCCATTTAGTTCCAATATTACCACAGGGAAAAAGACTCATCATCTTTTTCTTGTGCTGAAAGCCAGATGGTTTGGTCTTCTGCAAACACACACACACACTGTCTGCCTCCTGCTCCCAACTAGACAAAGGAAAGAGTAATTCGACAAAGAAGCCTCTGACATTACAGCTTAATTCCTCGGTAAATACACAATAGAGCAACAACACCTGCTACCGTCCTCCACTGCCAATCCTCCAACGGGATAATCTTTAGAAAGGGCCTCTATGCAGCCAGGGCTCATTCACACGTCTGTGTTTATGAGTCTAACTCATTATTTGTAGGAAGAGCGTGTCACACATCACCTTGCAAACAGGGCTGTGTACTAAAACTGCGAGAGAAAGAGAGCGGTGCTGTGGGCAACAGCGATATTTTTGGAGGTGTTGTTGAATGTGTCAAGTTCAAGTGAGAGTCCTTGGTTTGTTTTTGTTTTTTTGTATCTCTGATTTGCTTCACAGAGAAGAGTTCAGCCTCTCAGTAAACTGTACTGCTGCAGCTTTTTAGGGCCCAAGGTTATCAAAATGTATTGCATTCATTCTTTAATTCAGAGTTTTCTTTGGCTCACTAAACCTCCACAGCCTGTGCAATTCTTTTAAGTATTTGTTGTGGGGGGGACTTCATTTCCTTGTGTTTTCTGATGATTTGTGTGGGCATTGGGGACTTGTTCCTCTGCTGTGAAGTTGGGGGACCAGAGGGATGCCTTGAGCTCTTGATTAACAAACACATTATTAAACTTTCTCTTGCTTCTACTGAGATATAGTTAAACTCTCTTGTTTGCCTTGTTCTCACACTCAGACGTGTATTGTCTGCTCTGCCCTGATAATTAGATTTTGGGTCTGTGTAGGTGTGAGAGATGAAATAAATTTAAACTACAGAGCACACAGTTTTATCTCATAATAACCATTCAGTGAGAGCTTTGTAAACAACAGTTCCAGTGTTTTTTTCCACATCACATGTGCATCATAGATCTTTCTTTTTTGTTTTAATTATTATTAAAGATTATGTTTTGGGCATTTTAGGCCTTTATTCATAGGACAGCTGAAGACAGGAAAGGGCAGCGAGAGAGGGGAAATGACATGCAGAAAAGGGCCACAGGTTGGAGTCGGCTACTGCGTCGAGGAGTAAACCTCTGTATATGGCATCATGTGCATCATAGATCTGCAAAGAATTGACCTTTCACAGCCAAATGACACATGTGAGCAAATCCTTAGATTGTGCTATTTTTCACCTCATTTCACATCAGATAATGGACATATAGCAGAGGAAAACAGAGGGTAATATCTCCCCGTCCTTCAGTGATTAGATTACGTTTCTCAGTGGCCTGCTCCCACTGTGGCTTAGGAGGCGAAAGCCCCTAAAATGAGGTGTCATTGCAAATTAGAGGAGCAGCTGAGGCCCAGCGCTCGCCTTACCGGCTAGGCTCTTCCACCCGGGTGGCACCCACAATAATCACTTCTGATCTGGCCCACAGTGAAGTAACAGAAATTGGTGCTGATGTGGCGTTTGTGTCAGCGGTGCGGTGGGGATGGGGTAGGCTGAGGAGTCCAAGGCAGACATAGCCCTCCACCACCACCACCACCAGGTTCCTAACACATAAACATGTGTTGGAACGAAGAAATGCATTTTCAAGGGAGCCGTATAAAAGCTGAATAAAATAGGACCTATTTAAGGTGGAACCAGGAGATGAATGCCAACAACAACAATCAAAGAAGGAGATTTCACAATGACAATAAAACGCACACAATCACAATTTTCACATTGTTTCACAGGTTCTAACCAGCTATATGATTAAATGAGTAAAATGTTCAAACCTAAAACTCAATTATTTTATGGCTGCATTCCATCAAATGGAAATGTGCAAGATGTCCTGTGCATCATTTTATACACATTTCCATACAATTCAGCTTGTATATTATATTTCTTTAGAAACATTGGCCACAGTGTAAACTCAAATTTAATTTAAAATTGTGAGTCTGTGGGTTTACATAATATTTTTGGGGTGCAAGTGAGGCTTCAGAGGTTACATTTTCACAGAACTAGAAAGTGTTTCAGATCTAAATATACTTCAGTTACTCCTATGCCACATTTATATATGTATATTCATGAGTCTGTTAAGCAATTAGGGAGCCCTTTGTTTAACCTTATGTGATGCCTGGACAGTAATGCATCTTTGTAAAAAAAAACTTGGAGATCAGACTGTGGTATAGACCAGAGCAAAGACAAACAAGACAGTGGGAAGAAAGTTATGGTTTGAGACAGTGGCAGCAAGCTACTTGGCTCAGTGATATGTGTGCACTTGTTTTGTCCCTGCTGCACAGTGGGATCATCTTGCATCACTGCGATGTTCCTCCAAATGGAAGAAATGAGCAGAATGACTAACCCCCGTGGGCTCGTTCCCCAGCTAAGGTCAAGCATCGCCTTCTTTCCCCTTCTCCTCCTCACTTTCCTCCGCTTCGGAGTGGCCCTTGAGTCATACACACTTCTCTTTCACTGCACAGTAAGCCTCCAAGTTCTGGATATAAATGATCTTTGCTCATGCTCCCTTGCTCTACTGACACAGCCTGGATGGGGATAAAAAATCCATTCACAGCCATATCTCGCCCATCTCTTTATCCAAAACACGTGCTTGGGTTCCTTCCCATTTCACAGGCATTTATTCACTTCTGAGAGCACTCCATCTACTCAGAAAGAAAGAAGGGAAAAACAGTTTGGATCACTTTTGGATGTTTTTTTCAGCAGATTAATCAAACGGCTCTCATTACACAGATGATTGCGATCCAATTATTTGCTGAATGATATACAGTTTTAATTAATTTTAATTTACATTGCATGAGCCTGGAATTCAAATTTCTATTTTTAATCCGAGGGAATCTGGCGGGCGGCTCTGATTGAATTAATGGTTCACGCTTCCCGTACTATGGCTGTGTAAACCTTTGTGGTATGACAGTGGCCCCGTAGGTTAGGGCTGCACGATATTTTGTTTCATCGTCTACATCGCGATGTGCGCTTGCGCAGGACGTTGCGATGTTGACGCTACAACTTCTTTGCTGCTTGATAAAAAAGTAAACTTTCACCGTTCTCCTTTTCCGTGACTGTTACCGGCCGACCCTTCCCCTTTAAGACAGGTGGTCATGTGACGTAACGTTAGTCCGACGGGGGTGGGGGGGTTGTTATGGGAAGTGAGGCTCTCCCATGTGTAGAAAAGTCACAGTGATGCACATGCTTTTCCATGGGTAGTGAAGCTACAGTAGTCAGTGTTTTATGTTCGCTGCAAAGACAAACTAAATCACCTGATTAATGCAACGTAATCACGACATATCCCGGCCATTTTTCACCGCAGAAAGCTGCTACCAGCCAGGCTAAAGCTAACATAGTTAGCCTAAAGAAACAAGGCGTCTGTCCCAACTAACATTATGGTTCGAAGCTGCGACGCTGGAAACGTAACACCAATCTACAACAGCAGTCTGTTTCTGATATAACATAATTTACACTGATTTAAGTGCTCTTGGATACACAGTTTGTTGCAAGAGTGTGACATGCAGGCTCTGCATGCACAGCAAACCAACAATCATGATCGATTTTAATCAATTTATCAAACAACCAAAGCAGGCCCCACTAGTCGACCACAACCTGGAATTGGAAAAAAAATATTGCAATGTGAGTTTTTTCCAATATCGTGCAGGCCTACCGTGGGTCCTCCGTACCTAGCGGGGGCGCTGTCTTTAGCCAGCTGGCAAGGTCAAGCTCATGGCAGGGCTGTGATCTCCAGCCACCGGAGACACAATTAGAGTGGACAGAGGAGACAGATTACATGGCAGGGTGATATATTACAGCTCTGTCAAAATGAGACACCCAAAATGGCCTCAGTGACACCCAAAATGGCCTCTGGCATATTGCTGTGGTAGACTTGGGCTGTCTGCTTAACTGGTCTGACAGCTAGGCTGGCCAAGACGGTTTTAGGCCATTACCCTCACAGGAAAATCCCAACTCAGAGAGAAAAGGCAGCTTTAATTTATCTGTACATTACTTCATGTCAAGAAAACTTCCTTTTACTCTTTCACAAAGTTCAATGTAAAGAAACAGGAGCTGTAATTATCTTGACACAAGTCAGAGTTATCACATTTTACTGACGAAAGATTACAACTAAAAAGCAAAATATTGTGTGTGCTTGTGTGAGTCTCTGTCCTTATTTTACATGGTCGGTTCATTCTGCAAGCCATCAGTCCAGAATTGGTGTGATCGTGAGGTGCATTTAACCTGGGGACATATCAGATCAAAACCAGGTATGGACAGAAATGCATGACTCAAGGCAGAGGATCAGTTCACTAGAGGGTTTATTACACACCAGGCAATAGTGTCCAAATTACAGGCCAAACACCCAGAAGTAAGGTAAGGCAGAGGTACAAAATAACTAGGGCTAAAGACAGAGTCAAAAACAGGCAAGGGTAAAAAAACTCACTAGGAACACGAATAGAATGCTGGATGGTTGCGTTGTGTTTGTTTAATTGAGAAGAAGTCATAAAAGCCCCAACAACTTCTCTCATTCAATCTCTATTTATTTATAAGTAATAAAGAAAAAGGATTACAAGACACACGTTGATGTGGGCAATGTCTACTTCGCTCTGGAGCTCCGCAGAATGGCCTCGATTTCCTAGTCCAGACAGTTAATATACTATTCTACTCCGGCTGTAGTCTTCTCCCATTGGTTGGCTGGGGCCAGGTCCTATTGGCCCCTTGTTGGCCCTTAGGCGTGTCCACGCCTCTTAGCGCTCTCCTGGTCCAATGGTTCTTCAGTCACCCTCATAGGGAGGAGTGTACCTATATTTCTTGTAACTCTTACATGACCACACTCATAACAGTTGTTTCACAATCCCTTTCTCACATCCTGTTTTTATGTTCTTTGTACTTTTCCACTGTCCCACACTCGATGAAACCTGTCTATATCAGCTCATCATGTGTTAACACGCGGAGGGTCTTTGTCTAATCAAGCATACACACACACTGAAATGATATAATCAAGCATACGAACACATTGAAATGAGCACCATTGTACTTTTATTTTTATTCCACAGCTGACACTTTGGTACAAGACGATCTGGAAACTAAAGCTAGAGAGAGGGGAGTATATATAGTAAGGGAGGCGTGGGAGACAATTAGACATCGGGCAGGTGATGATCACACAGGCAGGAAAGCAGACAAAGACAGGGGTGTGAAATGACCTGAGTAAATTCCAAAATAAGTGGCCGAAAAATAACTAAAGAAAACATAAACATGACCTTAGCAAATGTATCTGCAAATCATACAGAGATCCCTAGAACACAAGACAAGATAACGTGGCTGGCTGTTTGAACTTTTGAAAGGTTAAATTATAAACACAATACATGTACACTAATGCAAATATTAGCTGTATGTAGGATGAGTTTCAAAAACTGTTTATTCGTCCCAATGTTTGTTAATCCACCAGGTTACATACTGTAAATGAAGTATCTATCCAAGGTCCAAGATACTTAATTTTACCTCCAGGGTCCAAATTGATATTAAGTTAAGATGTTTTTTGACAAACTGTTGATTCTGAAGCTGTCCTTGGTGTTTGTCGATATTTGTGCTGGTGGGACTGGTGGTCAGTAGTTTGCCCTGACTGATCAAACTTAAGCTTAGCCTCACCTTAATGTTTCAGGGTTTCCACGGGGTCCTAAAGTCTAAAATTTCAAAATAAATATTTTAGGCCTTAAAAAGTCTTACATTCGCTGAAAAATTGTGTTCTAGGTCTTACACAATTTTCAACAGGTCTTTATTTTCCTACGTCAATGTAATGTACGTCTAATGCTTATTGAAATCTTTCAGCAGCGCTTTGTTTTTTTTAAATTCTGTGGTGTTCCGTGTTCTAGTCCAAATATAATTTGCTGTATCACCACTACAAATGAGACCAACATGCAACTTAGTTTGCAGCCAATCTAGACACCGGTCCTATAATGCCAAGGAGGGAATTAGGGAATTGTTTTTGATGCTATAGGGCTTCAATTTCATTCATAATGGTCTTAAAACGGTTTTAAAAAGTCTTAAATTTGAGTTGGTGAAACCTCCAGAAACGGTGTGTCATTTGTTCCAAAGCCTTTTTTGCTGAGTGTTGGAGTTTTTCATGATTTAGTTTATTCAGTGCCTGATGTCTGTGGCTAGTTTAGTACCTCCTGTGGCAGTAATCTTTCATGTTTAATGCTGACTCCTGCAAAAAAATATAGAACATTTTTTTTTGTCTAAAATAACGTGTGGTATGTCCACTGCACGTGATTGTCAAGCAATGTTACACAAACATGCAGGCTGGGTTAGCTGGTGTCTCGAAATTGGCTGTAGGTGTAAATAAATTAGCCCTGTGCTAAGGCATTGACCTGTTCTGGAAATACACTGCCTTCTGTCAATTGCATGTGTGCCGAGGAGTGGAATGCTTTAGATAAATACTGGGAGGGGAAACAAATAAGACAAATAAGGGGAGGAAACTTAGGAACCAACAACACCACCTGGGGACTTGCACCCCAAGATATGAAAACCAAATTCTTAATCTTAAAGGTCACAGGTTCGAAACTGATGAGGCAGAGACAGTAGGTAAAACAGAACAAATGTTTTTATTAACAAAAATTATCTAAAAGAAAACTATAACAATACTAAAAACTGTAATAAGTACATATAATAAACTCCAATCAGGGGGCTGGGGCTTCAGTGGGGACAGACTACTGAAAGGATACCCCGTCTCCCTAGTCTGGGGGCAACACTACAAACACTACAACAAAACATGCACTAACTAACTAAGAGTCCCAGTGCCTACTTGCATGCAACGGAAGCGAGGTTTGACACGGTGCCTAGCCGCCCACCTGAGGACACCCAGGCCACACCAAAACAGCAAAAGAACAAAAGAAAGCCAGTCCTGAAACAAAGAATCAAAAATTAACAAAAACCAACAACCCCATTGGTAACTAAACAATCTCAGAACATATACTCAAGCAAAATAACAAATATATTCAAAGTAAACAACCGTAATAAATAAAGAAAAGAAAAGGCAAACCTAACAACAAAACAAAGTAAAGCAGAACAGCAACAGGTAAACCTAAAACACAAAAAGCACAGGTTAGTTGGGGGGACAACTTCAAATCACCAAGAGAGACTAAAAATGGGGACCCTACTCAGCAGGTAACCACCACCAGGGACCAGCAAAAGGCTAAACTGTGCCAGCTGAGAGCTTTTATACTGCACCTGGGCAGGGGGAGGAGCTAAGGGAGGAGTTTTGCTGGACTACTGGGGTTGCGTTCACAACACCTCACTGTGGTTCACTACACATGCATGAATAGGAACCCTGACCATGATTAGGAAAAGAGTTTATAGAAAATGGATGAATGGACAATTTATTTCTTTGCACTCATAAGCAGGCATCCTTTAACAAAACAGTTAAAATATTGGAAAAAATCCCCTTTAGTAAAGCATGGGTTAGTGTTGCAAATTCTGAACTCTAAATAACTGCTCATGTCCGTCCCCCAACACCTTTATCCATTCCCAATCCGGCTCAAGATTCTGCCCTTGTCTATATCAGTTAAATGTAGGATATAGCCTATTTCCCCACACTAAAATGGACTGTCAGTGATGTTGCATATGAGAGCAAAAAAATAATAATTGGGGTACAAAAAGTAACTTATTTTGACCAAATTTAGTAATTTCTTCTATCAACTTGGCTATCAGGTTCTCTTTGATTGTTCCGTCTTGTCCTCTTTGCTGATGCCGGCTCAGACTATCTGCTGTGACTGCAAAATATATGACAAGCATCTCAGGTGGAAGATCTGCATATTGTCATGGCAACATTAACAAATTATCTTTGACTATTCAAATACAAGTCACCTTTAGGTTGCATGCAGCAGGATCTTATTTCATAGCTTAAACCTATGTGGTCACGATTGAAATTGAAAAGATGCGACTCTGCTCAGACTGATTTGAATTGATAACATCTGGGTCTGACAAAAAACAAATCAGACATCACTGTTCTTCCAGTACAGTACAGTACTCTTTTCCAATGAAAGTAGCTAGCACTAGCTCCAAAAGACGCTAAAAGTAGACAGATGACGTCATACGCTCATTTGTATATTGGTGACGTAGTTACGCAATAATTTGCATAAAGCTTAGTGGTTGTGTCAGCAAGGTACATAGAAAGTAGTGCTGTCAAACGAATACAATATTTAATCGCAATTAATCGCATTAATGTCATAGTTAACTCGCAATTAATCGCAATTAATCACACATTTTTATCTATTCTAAATGTCCCTAGATTTCTTGTTGTCCAATAATATTTTCTCATTTTAATGCTCTTATCAACATGGAAAAGTGAATCGGCTTGCTTTGTGCAAATGTGCTTCTGTGTGAAGTCATGCATTGTCACCTGGCTTTGATGATGGGGCGGAGAATTCACATCAGCTGTGTGCTTGGCCATCAAATGGTATTTCAGACTGGACATGCTGCGATGATAGCTCAGTTCACAATGACAAAACACACAGATCACTTTGGTCTTGTCAACGGAACCATTTGGCAACTTTTTAAAAGTAAACTTTCCATTCAGAATCTTATTGGCATCCATTTCGGCGTCTCGCGCTCGCCATCCACTCAAAACGTAACGTTAGTCTACTACTCTTTGGCCGGCTCCAAGCCCAAACAAGTGTGTGCGGCGTGCCTGTTGTTTTGTTTCCGGTCTAGCTAGATCCGGTGTGGTGTTGTAGTTTTTCTAACGTTACTAGTTGTTGCAACAGCATGTGAACAAAACTACAAAGTTTGCTAGGCCAAAAAGAACGTTAATCACGCGATAAAAAAATGTACGCCGTTAAAATAAGTTTGCGTTAACGCCGTTAATAACGTTAACATTAATAATTTAACTGACAGCACTAGTAGAAAGAAATATAAATCTTTAGCCAAATAATCACAAACTCACTACAGGAATTTATAATAAATTATAATTATTACTTAGGTAGCCTATATTTGAAGTAAACAAAGAAATTCTATAAAGGAAGGGAGAAAGATCGATAAAGAATTCTTAAAGAAGGCTAGCTTGCCAAGCCTACTAGGCCTACTAATACACCACACTGCTGGAGGCCCAGGCCGTATGTGTCAGATGTGTGTGCTTCTTACTGATGATGTTGCTCAGAAACCTGTCTATGTATCAGTGTTAAAGACCCTGCACAATCCATTTTCAGTTATTCTGGTTAATTAGGCCTTTGCTCAGGTTGCAGATGGGCAGAGCTATGCTAAGAATTAGGTGAAGTCACAGGATACCATGTACCAATAAGATTGGTACAGTTCTAATCAGTTGACTCACACTACAACAGTGACCTGGATTTTCCACCAGGTGCGTCTGTGCTGCGGTCCGGTGTTATTTAACCGCCCTCCGCCATGTGCGATACCACACCGGGAGCTTCTCAGATTTGCAGATTTTATTGTCTGTACAAGTACTTGAAAGAACACTCACGTGTTAATTAAGCAAGCATCTACCTTCCACTCCAAGCTTTCCTGCAATTTAACTCCATGCCTTCTCTTTTCTGGCGTTGTTCTTTTTTCTCGCTGTTGCACTTCCTGCCCAGTGTTTGAATGCCCCGCAACTCGTGTGAAAATAGACCTTGGGGCGTAGCTTTAGCAGAGCAGAGAGCCGCTTCACGCACGCTTCCGGGACACGCCGCAAGTCGTTGAATATCAAGCATGGACTTGAATGACCGCAATTGCTTGCGGAGGTCGGAACATAGCGCAGAGGTGCCCGGTGGAAAATAGGGGTATGAGGAATTGGTACTTGGAAAAGGTACTGGTTTGTGTTTTTGGTCTCAGTTAGCCTTGACCCACATTTGGACTTCACAAAACTACTTGTGAGATTCCATTCATGTGGTCCTGACTAATAGCCCTAGAATAAGTTAACAAGCCTAAGAGTTTACATTTGATGCCAACTTTTGATATTAGATGATGCAGACACATTTTAGTTGGGAGTGGTCCATGCAAATGGCCATGCGTGATTTAAGACAACACTACTCTGTCGAAATGTAAGCAGTACACAAGTGAACATAGTGTACTACATGTAAGTGCACTCACGGAAGTTTATGAATTGAGATACACTACTAGTCTTAGATGTGGGAGGTGAGGAAATGTTGTTAAGTAGCCACAAGTTTCCATTAGATATAAGACATTATTTAGATATGTGCAGACTGTAGGATTTGTCTACATTGATTCCCATGACATATTGTTGCTCTGGCGACACCATTCTACCAGTAATGGATTAGCCTCTTTCTTCTGTGTGGAACTGTTGATAAGCCTGGGATTCTCCTTATTCTCCTCCCTCTGCGCTGCCTCCACCCCCTGCCCCCAACCAGCTCCCCATCCCTTCTGCTTTGTAGGTCTGAGCCTATCTGCTGCAGGGCTGAGGGAGTTGTAACAGTGGTGTCAGGGTGTCACTGATACCCGCTTTAATGCAGATAAGCTTTTGGACTGAGGAGAAGAGACTCCCCCCCCCCACCCCACCTCCACCTCCACTTCCTATTTTTCTCATCCAGTCCAGAACAGAGGCAAGGCCAGGCCTGATGGACATCTTCTAACCTTCTAACTCAACCTATAGCCCTCATTCTTAAAGAAGGGGGGAATAACTAAATAAATGGGGAAAGGCATGTTAGTGGTTCCTTCTATAAATTGATACATTTACAGCTGAAACACAAAGCTGGTAAATGCACTTTCATGTTAATACAATGCCAGTGACATTAAAAAGACAATTGTTAAAGAAAGTACCTTTTATTTTGTCTTATACATGTCTAATTTTAAGCAGAACTAAAACACAAAATGTTCACTAGCAGCACAGAATAATTAACATACCGATGATTTGCCCTTGTTTAACTTAGAAGTAGGACTGTATGTGTGAATTTGTCTAGTGGTATGGGCTAGACAAAGTCCATCCTATCCTAAATGAAGGGTTAATACTCTGAGGATACTTAGAAAACCAAGTTTTTGCTGATAGTGTTGGCATCATCTTTAGGTTACCTGCATGATTCCAGTTCTCTGAGTAGCATGACTGAGATATCTTGCTACGGAATATTCCTCCTCACATATTCACAGAAGCACTTTTGCCATTATACCAGTCCAGAGTGGCTTACAGTCGTCATGCAGGCATAGAGACTGGGGGTGTAACACAAGCTACTATTTTTTTGTTATTACAGACAGAAAGTACAGAAAAAAGGTACCGTTGGGTACCGGAACTGAATTCCAGGTACCAGTCTCGGTACCAAAATGAAAGTGAACAGTCCCCAACCCTAATTGATACGGACTTGAGATAAAAAATATTTTTGTTAGATGTAAAAAGAAAACTGCACTTTCCATTACGCAAAATGTTAGAGAAAGGTCTTTTTAAATTCTGTTTCAAATTCATGGTGTCATCAGCCCTCAAATAACTACATTAAATGTTAATTGTTTTTGTCCACACTGTAAATGATCTCCATTTTTTGTATCTCGTAAATTACCCCACTAATAAAGCCCGGAATGATACCAGACTTCTACAGTAGTACAAATAGTTTCTGTACTTATAAAACGAGGCATTAGAGAGTTTGTAACTACCCCAAAAATATTTAATAACACTTGCCTGATGAATATTCCTCTTGGCTGCTACCGCGCAGTAGCGCAGTAGTATCCATCAGGCAAGTGTTATTAAAATATACTGGTGTAGTTACAAACTTTCTAATGCCTCGTTTTATAAGTACAGAAACTATTTGTACTACTGTAGAAGTCTGGTATCATTCCGGGCGTTATTAGTGGGGTAATTTACGAGATACAAATGTGGATCCATTAGCGCCTGCACTAAGCTAACCAGCTGATAACGCTAACTCGACTAACGTTATAACAAGGGAAAAAAAGCTTATGGGGGGTTGTTTGGCTCGAGGTCAAGGTGCAAAGCAGCCTGGGGTGAAATTACTCCGAACCATCACTTTAAATTGAAATCGGACAAAGGTGTTAGCTAAGCTTTGTAAGACCTTAGGGAGCTGTGATATACATGCCGTGACGAAATTCAAAGTGTAAATATACTATAGTTATGTCGAAAGTGTAGCGGCAGTCTTTTCCCATATGATTAAATGGGACACATAGCCTAGCTAGCAGCTCCTCCTAAGGAGACCCCTCAAATTCACAAAAATGCCTTAAATTGAAATCAGACAAAAGTGTTAGCTTTGTTAAGACCTTAGGGTAGCTGTGATATACAGTACATGCCGTGACGAAATTCAAACTGTAAATATACGATAGTTATGCTGGCAGCTCCGAGCCCCGGTAGGAACCCAGAAACTGTGACTTTCCTCTGGGTATGGAGCCCAGCAGGCTCCCGCTTTCTCGTCAGACTGTGTGGAGCTCCTGAAGTCAAACACGTCTTACCAAATTTGCAATTAGCCATCAATATCAACGGCCCATATTTGAGCTTTATATAGTTGATGTCTCGCATAAAAAAGTCTCAGAAGTGAACTTAATAACAAAATTGTAGACAAACAATGTATAACGTTGCAGTGTCTGAAATATGAGACCTGCTGTCTCGTCTCCAATGTATGTGTATGTGGTTCCTCAACCAAGCTCATCTAAATATTCATGAGCATTCCATATTTGGAAGAAAAGCTGTCATTCCAAATAGAGACATTCCACAGGGATGCATTAGGGCCAAAAGAATAGCACCTTGGCCATTTTCAGCCCAACCAATGTTACATACCCTATTAGGAGACCATAAGGAACAGTGTGAAATACCCTATATAATCAGTCTATCACCCCTTTATGTGAAAAAAAAATTAAGTTCAAAGATTTAGTATAGGAAAATAAAGTTTATATCGTTATTGTTGTCATCTACAGTTAACAAGATAAATGTTCTGCCATGAAAAATTTTCTAACAAGGTAAAAACATTGTCTTTTTGTTTTTAACTCATCACCTTCATGGTTCAAACTCCACTGCCATTCATCACCCCACAATGCCTGGCGATGTAATGAGGATGCCCCTATCAGCAGTCCTGTGTCTTCTGTCTTTGATTGTGTTTAATTTCTGTGTGGTAGCTTTGTGTGCTCTGCATTAAATCATCCTCTGTCAAAGGGCCTTCCACGGGAGATAAGGGTGTAATGCAATATAGTATTCAGCAGAGCTCCAGGAGAGAAATCCATTTATTCTGTTGTGGCTGCTGTGCATGTACTTCACAATGTGCCCATGGCACCTTGTGAGTACTTTAATATTCGCTAAAATTACATAGTTAAAAAGTTCCATTAGGACTTTTCATTATTCCTTTCAGTGTTTCATTCTACAAGTTTATATATGAGAGGAAGTGCCATCATCACTCGGGTTAAAGCAGGTTAAAACATAATGTCAGGGCGTTTTTTTAGTGGCTCTGAGGTACAAAATGCAACATTGTACAAAACCCAATAACCAAAAAGAAAGCACAGCAAAACAGAGCACATTTTACAAAACGCATTAAAGTGGACATATTATGCTTTTCCGTATTTTCTGTCATATGTACAATGTTATAATGTCAGATTTTCATGTTAAATGTGGCCAAAACAATGAAAATAATGCTGTGAATGCTTTTAGAGAAATTCCCGTGAGCTAAAACATTCAGATTTCCAACTGTTCTGAACGCTCCAGTTTCAACAGTTTTTCTACTCTCGGCTAAGTGTTGTGCAACTCTAAGTCGGCCTTCTATAATTGGTCATCAGCTCCAGGTAGGCAGGACTGGAGTGCTGTTGTTTTTTAAGCTACAGCGTTAACATTGTTGCATGTTGGGTGCCTGGGTAGCCTAGTGGTAGAGTAGTGTGTGCAACATATATATATATATAGAGGCTCAGTCCTCGACGCAGAGGCCGCAGGTTTGGTTCTTTCTCCCCTTTTATGTCTAAGTTGTCACTAATAAAGGCCTCAATGCCCAAAAAATTATCTTTAAAAAGAAAAAAAAAAAACATTGTCGCATATAGCTACATGATAACGGCAGTAAAATATGTTATCGTGACTGCCAGTGTTGTTCAATTCTCCCCAATTCCAGGTCACATTACTCCTGAAACATGTAGTATTTGGTTTAAAGGAACACGCCGACTTATTGGGACTTTAGCGTATTCACCGTAACCCCCAGAGTTAAATAAGTCCATATGTACCCTTCTCATCTCGTGCATGTTGTAACTGTATACAAACTGGGAACTATATTCTCACAAAGGCGAAGCAGTGCTACTTCTGCTACTTGGGCAGAGTGATATGCTTTGCAGCACCTGAGAAGCCCCGAGCAGATCAGCAGTGCTTCGCCTTTCTGAGAATATAGTTCCCAGTTTATATACGGTTAGAAGATGGCTGTGTGTCATGTGACCTTGTTATTTGTACACGCTGTGACTATACAAATCACAACATGTAAATAGGAACATGATGGCGTTATGTTGTCACTTATTCAGAGCAGTAGACTAGTTGGAACCGATTACCTTCAGGATCCGTGCTAGGCTAAGCTACTGGTGGAACCGTCAGACAGAGTTACAACACGCACGGAGATGAGAAGTCCCAATAAGTCGGCGTGTTCCTTTAAAAGGTTTTATCTGAGATTTTTGACTGTAGAAAGTGCTGCTATATTCTATTAGTGTCCACTGCCAGATATAGTAGCTACATGCTAACAGCAGCAAAGATGTCATCTTGGCTGCCAATTTGTTAAATTCTCCCTAATTTCGGGTCACATTACTTCTGAAACATGTCTGATTGGGTAGTGTTTGGTTCAGAAACCTTTTCTGCGATTTTTGACAGTAGAAAGTGCTGCTTTGTTCCATTACAATCCAACGTTAGTCTAGTGCTAAATATTAAGTAGCTGCATGCTAACGTGAGATAGCTGTAATTTCGGGAGAGGGCTTATAGAGACAGATGCTCCTACAGAGCATTTCATACATAGGGTGAATACATGTGCAGCAGCCATGGGCAGTATGAGAAAAATAAAGTGTTTTTTTTTAACATTTAAGCATGTAAACATGTTCTAGTACAAACACAAAATTCAAGTATTACCCTTGCCTGAGTGGATTCAGGACTTCCTAGAGAGCCCTGGCTGTGAGCCTTCACCCCAACCTGCTAGCAGGTTGTCTTCCCTCCAGCCTGCTAGCAGTCAGCTACCTCTCCTGCCAGTTTGCAACCATCCTGCAATGTGGTCAGTGAGCACCCCCAACCACCAGCAGTCCGTTGAGGGGACCCGCCTGGCCATTTTTCCTGGGAACCATGGAGGCCGCAAGAGGGGACGTGGTGGACATGGACCCTGATGCCATGCACAACCTCTCCTCACCCCGGAGCCTTCACTGGCCAGCTGGCCGGTTCCCCTGCTGTGCAGCAGCCCAGATTCCAAACTGTGCAGCGGCCCAGAGCCCGTGCTGTGCAGCGAGCATGATTCCGTGCTGTCCAGCGAGTCTGAGCCTGTGGTGTCCAGCGAGTCTGAGTCCAGAGTCTCTGCTGACCGGCCAACCTTCCAGAGCCTGTGCTGTGCAGCGAGCCTGAGCCCGTGCTGTCCGGCGAGCCTGAGCCTGAGCCAGAGTTCGGCGCCCCAGAGATTTTGCCGGTGTCTGGCGCCCCATAGATTTTGCCGTTTGGATTGCACTTTTAACTATTCTGACCTGTATGGTAAATGCATTGAAATAGCCCGGGATACACAAGTTGCTATGTCTGTTTTTCAAAATAAGATGGAATATAGAAATAAGATTAATTGGACAAGTATGAAACATGTTACCTGTGTTCTTTCTAACTAAGAAATCCCGCTAATGTGAGGGAAATGTATTCTTTGATTTGGGGTTGCAGGAAAGAAAAATTCTGACAATGAAAATTAAGGACACCTCTGACTACTGACTTAAAATCAAGCATTTTTACTGTAATTTAGAAAATGTCCTATATTAATGCCAGTTACTGTACATATAGTTTTTATATATTGTCTATGTGTATGTGTTTGTAGCGTAATGGGCCTACAAGTTGTACAATAACAAATGAATTAACCATGACTTTGACATTGTATTTCCTTCCTCAGTCTTTCCTATATTAAGGTGCTATAGTAATCAAGAGGGTGTTGTATACATGTGTTGTGAACAGCGCGGGCCACTAGTCTCTGTGTCCTTCTTCTCTGAGATGCTTTGTGGAAACCTGCCTCTCTTTCATAATGTGTTGCGGTGCAGCAAGTGGCCCTGTTAGATTGTGTTTAATAGTTTCCATGGAGGGTGAAAATAGCCTGTGGGCTCCCGTAGCATATGGCTGTCAGAAACCTAACCTTTGAGTTGTCATGGTTACAGCCCAGCAAGTGTTTTAGCCACACAATTATTACTATTATTCGTGGGTGTTTTTTTAATGGGAAATAATAGTCATGGCAACACGTAGGCACTGACCTATAAGAGAAACAGTAATAGTTCCTGTCAGTAGAAGTCCTGCATATATCATATCATGGAAGTTTTTCTATCTGCTGCCTACTGAAGAATATACAGTATAACCATGCTGGCATTCATGCCCAGTGGGAATCTCTATGCATTTACCTTTACAATTGTTTTATGTCACGTCATAATTTAGCTTAGTTTCATTTGCCGCCAGGCTGGGGTGGTTGGTGGCTTTTCTGCGTCAGAGCTCAAAGCTGAAGTTACCAACGTTTCCTGAGATAATTGACGTTTCGCCCTATCAAGTTATGTTACTGTTAAGTCCGCATCTTTAATGTTTACCAAAAGATCTGTCAAGCGAGTGCCAATGCCGTCGGACGCTGCGCCGCCTGACGAGGGGTGAGGAGTGGGCGCCGGAGTCGGCAAGCGGGTAGACAGCGAGAGACAGTGAAAATTGCAAATAAAAATAAAACTTGTTTCGGGAACAATAAAACTACTCTGGGCTGAGTTTTCTTATTAACCTTACCAAAAAAGCTCAGGATGCAGCAAATGTTGGTATAATATGAAAATGGCTGGTGGATTTAAGACAAAAAATAATAATTTATTGAATGAATCCAATTTTAACATATGTGTAAGTGGCTTGTTGATCTTTTACATTGTTAGTTCATTTCCTAACCTGGCCTGGGACACACATTCATAGTTAACAGTATATTAAATCTTTAAAAAGATATTTAAAGTTAAAGAGATATCTGGCCGTTAGTTTGAGCAAAACTCTTAAGGAGTAATGGGAAATGAAGGCACCTCCTGTAAGAGAGGTAAAGAAAGAGAAGGCAAGGAGGCGGACAGAGAGCAGTACCCAGCATACAGAAGTAGGCGTACGTTTCTTGTTAACATGCTGTCAGATCAAAGGTAAGCAGGACAAAGGCTTTTTCTATCCAAGCCTCATCCTTGCCTCCACCACCTCTGCTCTTCCCTCTCTTTGACTTCCCCATGAACGCAGCCTGCACTTCATCACACCACGCACTGTTTGACTGCTCTCAAAACTTGTACTGAATAAAGAAAGGGAGAAGAATGAAGAGATCTCAGGTATAAAACAGAAAGATAAAGGCTAAAGTAATACTTAAATGTCTTTTTCAGAAAACATCTACGGCCTTTTACATCAGTTTGCTGTTGTAAACACAGAAAATTAGCTTTTCCTTTTGTGGGAAAGTGGCATAGTACAAAGAAAGTAAGGTATTACACAAATATGCATATACCATAGTAGTGAAAGTAATCAAGGAAGTTTGTCACATGCACTGTTTTGTCTCTGAAGAGCTTACTGTCATCATGTTACAGCACATCTGAAAGGGTGCTGCGCCACAACAGGTACCCATGGTGACAAACACATTGCTTTTCCTTTGATTGCTTCACAATAAAAAGTCGCACCATGTATTTTGTTTTTATGTGAAGCAGCAGCAGTAGGAAATGTTGGGTTATCACTAGCAGCAAGTTAATACAGCTCCGACATGATTGGAGGTGGGTGAACAGTAAACAGTGAGGCTGACATCAATGGGATCAAATTACGAACATTAATGCTAAATTACACGTTGCATCATTTTATGTGCATCTTTCGTGTGTGGAGCCAATTTGAACTTGGAAATGGCGGACTCCGACAATAAGAATGAAAACTACTGAGGGGTAATTACTGAATGTGTCACACGAACACACAATGAAATGTGTGAGAGGTTCTTTAAAATAATACCAGCAATTAACTTTCCACTGACAGAGTAAAGAACCAGGACCACTTCAAGACTTAAATTTACACTTTATTTATAGCAAATTACGTAACAAGATAAAACAGTTCTCAGGATTTAAAAAGTATTAAGAAAGCCGACCGATTTCAGTCCGAGCTCCAACCACAATTTCAAAGTCCATACGGCGTCAGTCTGTTTGGTAAGCAGGTAGTGAAAGGGAAGGCTGATTCCGCCAGGGGCAACCTGGGCTTCTCTTTCCCTATGCCACTCCGCAATGCGATGCCAGCACTGGAGGCACTGAGGAGGAATAAGGACAGCCCTTAGTCTAGCACAACACACAAGAACAGCTTTTTCACACACCCGGAGTGGGTAGGCTAGAGGACTTTCCTTCACTTATCTGGAAACAGGCGTTGAATCCATCATTCAGGTGGCTGCGTCCCCCTGCTGTTTCGTTCTCCGTCGATGTGTTGTGCCCCGATCTGCACCACCACTCGTTTTACTGCACTTGCTTTGGTCCGTCCCGGTTGTCGATGCTCCAGGCCGTATGTTCGTCTCAGTGTCCTCTACCCTCCGGTGCGCCTGCTTCGCTGCTATACTCTCTGTCAGTGGTGCTTCTCCTCTGTGCTCTCCGTCCGTGTTGCTTGCCTCTGTCCTCTCTTTCGGTCCTGTTTGTCCGTTTTTCACTGTCCCAAAGTTACTGCCACACCTGTCTTTCATCAGTTCATTACTCTAGGCACGGTTTTCCGCACCTGTCTTTGATCAGCCTATCAGTCCAGGCCGTGCTGTCCAAAGTCAGAGGAAGTGGGCGGGGTGCAGCAATGCCTAGTGGTGTGTATATATTTTAACCCCACCATAAATAATAAAATTGTTCCATCATTCATGGTTAAAAAGGTACACTTGCAATAAGTTAAAAACACACGGGCACAGCAAACGGGATTAAAATAAACATGCCAACACCAAAATCATTAAAAACACACGTGCTATTAAAACACACAGGCACAGCAATCCACATGCAAAAGTTAAAATCAATGGCACACAGGGTTATTACTATATGCTGAGATTTTTCACGTTTGACATTTCCCCTACTCACTGTGGTACCGGGCTGGAGGCAGTCCCAAATTGGAGCGTTTGGAGCAGCGTAGTGGGCTAATCCCACCATGCTGGGCTGCCAGTTATACTGGAGGGTCAGGTGGTTGGGCCAAAACTGGGTCTCATTCTTCAGCTGGTGGCTGACAGTGGCCAGTTACCACCAGTCCAGGCAGCCACCAGGTTGGAGCGGTCATGGATTCCATCGGGTGGCATGTTGCAGGTTGTGGTGCCTCTGGTTTCTGTCTGTGCTGTAACATTTCCAAGGGGCATGGTTGAAGGTTATTCCTATGTACTGTACAAGTGGGTGTCTCCTTACCTTCCGGCCGGAGTACATAGACTGGATGGTTCTCCCAGAGCTGCTTGATCACCACATATGGTTCTGGAGCGCACCGCAAGTTCAGCTTCCCCTTCGCCCTCCTGCGAAAATTTAGGACAAGCACTCGTTCTCCTGAGAGCAGTGGCGCCAACTTGGCTCTTCTGTTGTACCTGGCCCGGTCCCGGTCCTGTCGTTGTTGAGTATGCCTGGCTACTGTCTGGTAGGCATGATTCAAAGCTTCTTTGTGCCTCTTCACCCATCCCGACAGGGTATGTGGCTCGGTTGCAGGTTTCAGGCCAGTTGCCCAGTCGACAGGCAGCCTGGCATGTCTCCCAAACACCACGTAGTGTGGGGTCATCCGGGTGATACTGTGTATGGTGTTGTTGTATGCCTGTAGGAGAGCAGCGAGCCGGCTTGGCCACTGTGCTTGACTGGTTTCCTCCAAGGAGTTTAACAGCCCCAACAGGATCTGATTGAACCTCTCAACGCTCCGTTTCCCTGGGGGTGATAGGCTGTAGTGCGGCTTTTCTGACAGCCGTAGAGTTAGCACAGTTCCTTCATCAGTGATGACTCAAACGATGCCTCCCAGTCCGTCAGGATCCGTTCAGGACAGCCAAAGGTCTGGATAAGGTGGTTGTACAAGGCTTGGGCTGTGGTATTGACAGACTGGTCTCTCGTAGGCACTGCAAGGGCATACTTGGAGACAGGTCAGTTACGACTAGGATGTAGGGATACCTGTCCTCAGGCTGCCCCAGGGAAAGGTAGTCTACTCCCACCATCTCAAATGGGTAACTAGTTAGAATGGGTACAAGAGGGACCCTTACCTCTGGCCCAGCCTTGGCACAGACGCATTGAGGGCAGGCGGCCGTCCATTCCTTTACATCCTCAGTCATCCTTGGCCAATAACAGCGCCGTCGCAGGGTGGTGAGGGTCCTTTCCCCGCTCGGGTGTCCCATCTTGCTATGGTATATCTCCCACACTTCCCTAGCTTCTTTTTTGAGGACCACCAACTGGAAGACCTCTTACCCGGACCCTGCCTCCTGGTGTAGTCGTCCCAGAACGCCATCTCGCAGCACAATGTGATCCCATTCTCGTTGTAGTTGTTTGCATATAAGGACATCAGGCTACAGTCCCTGTTCCTTCCTTTGCCGTATCTGCATCAACTCTGGGTCCTTGGCCTGCAGATCTTCCCACGACTGTTCTCCTTCCACCACCACCCTGCTGGCAAGGGATAGCATCGGGTCCTGCAGTTCTGGTAACCTGGAGAGAGCATCAGCATTTTTAATTTGGGTATCTAGCCTGTATTTGATGACATACTTGAAATTTGCCAGCTGGTCCGCCCACCGCTGTTCCACAGTACCAAGATGGGCGGTGTCGAGGTGGACCAATGGGTTATTATCGGTGAACACAGTAAATTCAGCCCCATACAGATACCCATTTCAGGGCTAACAGTTCTAGCTTAAAAGAGCTATAGTTCTGGTAATTTCTCTCAGTTGGCTGGAGGCTACAGCTGGCATAAGCTATCACTATCTCTTTCCCTCTGCACTTGAGCCAATACCGCCCCCAGACCATCTAAGCTGGCATCAGTATATAGCCTAATTGGTTGGGAAAAATCTACGTAGGCCAGCACAGGTTTATTAAGTAAGGCTTTCCTAAGTTGATCTAAGGCCTGTTGACATTCAGGCGTACATGTGATTGGGGCGTTGTGTAGCAGTGCCTCATGTCAGAGCATTTAATGGGGTGGCTATTTTGGAAAAGGCAGGTATGAACCGTCGGTAGTACCCAGCAAAGCCGAGGAAGTATTTTACCTGCTTCACAGTCTGGGGAATTGGCTAGCCCCTTACCGCTGCAATCTTTGATGGATCGATTGCCACACCATGCTCACTGATGACCCAGGTAAGTTACCTTGTTACCTTGCGCTGGAACAGGCGGCACTTTGCCACTTGTTGTGGAGGCACTGGAACACTTCCTCCAGGTGGCATCATCCAAATATATCAGCAGGGAGTCATTTACTAAGTTGCCTAGGCAACGTTGCATTAGTCTTTGGAATGTAGCAGGGGCATTACATAATCCAAATGGCATCCGGTTGAATTCATACAACCCAAACTGAGTTGTGTGCATTTCTACCTGCCAATACCCACTTGCCAGATCCAAGGTGAAATACCATCTGGCAGATTTGAGTCCAGTCAGAGCCTCCTCAATACAGGGCAGCTGGTAGGTGTCTTTGTGGGTAAGCACGTTTTCTGTAGTCCACACAGAACCTCCAACTTCCATCTTTTTTCTTCACAAGCACTATTGGTGCTGCTGAAGGGCTCACACTCTCTCTTACCACTCCACTTGTCAGCATATTCTGCAGCAAAGACCTCAGTTCTGTACAAACTTACCTACCGCTACCGCTCGCGACTTGGGGGTGCTGGGCCCGTGGGTATTTGATGTTTCACCACTCCAGTACAGCCAAAATCTTCATCATGGCGAGCAAAGGTTTTTGACCACTTATGCAGCAGGTTGGTCATATCCCTCTGTTGGTCCGGGGTCAGGCCGTCTCCCTGTAGTGCTGGGTGTGGTCCGGTTGCATCCACCGCCCCAATGCGTCTCACCTCGACCTCCACCACATCCGCTGTCACACTGTTGAGGACAAGCTCCTGTTCCCCTTGGATATCAGCCATAGCCACTTCCGTCACTTGGACCAATAGCTGTCGCTGGGGGATCTCCACAGGATACGGGTTAGGGTTGCGCAGCCACACAGGGACTCTCCCATCATACAGCACTGCCAGTGTGCGGCCCACGCACCACTCCAGATTACTGTCAGGGAGGGATTCTATGATCACATTACACGTCTGTTTGGGGGCACCTTCGGATACCTGTGTCCACACAAGCATCTCTGTCTGGGGTGGGATAATCACCGGTTGTTGGCGTGGTAACTTGGCCCGGCCTTGGCAGATGGAAAGCGGCCCTCTACTGGAGATCCGGCGACACTCTGCAAATGTTCCAACCCAAGCCTGACCCTGGACAAGCGGCATAGTCGTCTTAAAAACAGCCAACCCTGGGTGGTTCCCTTGAGTGAGAGCAGACCAGACAGGATTAATGATATTCATACCAAGTATGCCCTTATCTGGCCCAAAGCATTCATCGTTCACAATTGTTAGCCCTTTTGCAGGCACATGGATGCAGTCGACTAGAGCCTAACCAATGTATGGAATCTTCAAGCCATTTGCAGCATGTAGGGTCAACCAGGGGGCCTCTGCAGTATTGGTAGAACAGGTACTTTCTAGGTGTTTTTTAAACAAACTCTCGCTCAGAAGAGTAACCTGCAACCCGGTATCTAGCACAAATGGCACCGCATTTCCATTCATCTTTATAACAACATCAGGGCACTCACCGATCAACGCCGACTTCTCTTGTAGCACAGACCCCTCCTCCTGCCCAACAATCTCCACTATCTGGCCCTCAGCGGTAGGGGGGATAATAAATCTTGCCTCCTGGATGGTCTATGCGGGCACCGACGTTGCACATGTCCAGCTTCGCCACAGCAAATGGGCTGGCCCTCTGCATCCCACTGGTAGGCCGACATGGGCACTTGCCAGCGGCCTCGCCTGAGGCACATACGTTGGAAATGCCGAACTGGTCGTGGGTCGAGCGCTGGGGGCTGGTGGCGCTTCCCTCGTTGCTAATTGCGTCCTGACCTCTTCCATTAAGTTGGCCGAGAGGGCTTTCATCTGCTCTCGCACCTCCCCCATTAGGTCCTGCTGGAGTTCCTCTCGTAGCTGGCTTTTCAGTTGTTCCAAGTTGGATCTATCATCTCGTGGTGGTGGGGCTGTGACACTCTGGGACATGACAACCTCTTCTCCCTCCTGTAGTTCTTGTTCCAGAGCCCGCGCTTCTTTACAGACTGCACTGAAGGTCAGGTGTTCGTCTCGCCGGAGCTGAAAGCTCAACTCTTGTTTGATGGGCCCGGCGCATAAGCCAACCATCAGTTGATCCAACAGTAGGTCCTCTCCGTCCTCCGTTCCACCTGCATCTCGCTCCTGCCATCTGGAAAAGAATTCTCTCAGCCTTAATACATAAGCACTCACAGTTTCTTCCGCTCGCTGTCTACAATTAAAAAGACTTGCTCTTAACTGTGCCTTAGTGGTTGGTTTAGCATACAGGGTTTGTAACCGGTGTTGAGATGGCAAGATGAGTGCTTCGGGACCATCTACAAACTACAACACAAAAAAGCAGTACAAAAATATTTATTAATTTAATGATTAAATAAAGTAGTGTCTCCAATGTGTCTCCAAATAAGCATATGCCTATTTTTGAAAATATTTTTGTACCAAGGTAAGCACTACTAGCTAGTCAGTTGCAGAGGATGAGGGCGTGCCACGCTAGCAGTTAGGCGAGCATTATAAGGTGTGTTACAAAGTGACCACGTTTGTCTCTGAAGTAAAGGCTGGACTACAATAGAGCTGTTTGGAGCAGTTTGTGAACAGTGTTTTCTGTTGGAGATGGTAAGTCCCTTTGGGGTGGACCTTGGGCTTTTTCACTTTGTAAACCTATTACATGCACAAAAACGATATATAACCCAATAAAGGAAAGGGAAAAAGCCAAAAAGCATAATGTGAGCACTTTAAGTTAAGATATGATGTCTGAGATAGGATATGACATCATAGGACACAGCCATGAGTTTAGGAATTGCTTTTGTAATAGGAAGATAGGATTTTTCCTATCTTTGAAACTTAAGTTAACATAGGACAAGCAGTTCGGATATTTTTCTGTAATAAGGCCCCAGGGCTCATAGCAGCATGACCAAATGGCATATAGCTACAGTCTACTAACAACCTTAAAATTAAAAAGAATTAAATAAAAAATGTAACTACCAATACAGTGGGCCAAGGAATGAAATCAGCAGGCACTGGAGGTTTGGGAACACACTGGCTTGTCTGATCAATCTGTTGTTACCAATAGCACTGAGGTATGGAGGGAGCCACAGAAACACGGGCAAGTAGCAAGTCACTGGTTAGTCTAAATGCCGGGTACATCTGATCATCATTGTCAGTCAGGTAAATGAGTTAACTGCTGCAGTGTGTGGTGTCCAGATTGTTCAGAAGAATAATGTTGATACTCAGTGCTCATTAGCCTGTGGTTATGTTATGTTAAGTTATAGGTTGGGATATAGGTTGGGCCTGTGTGTGTGTATATGTATAGTGTACATTTTGTGTTTATCAGTATGTTTCTTTTAAATATGCACAGGCTGTGTAAACAAAACTCCCTCTAGGACAATAAAGATTATATCTATACTATTCCTGCAGCTTGCAGAGTTTGGAGGGTTACTGCAGCAGCGGAAACATGATACACACATAGTATCAACATAATGATCGCAATACTTAATTATTTCTTTAGTTATCAGCTTTATGTAGCCTACAACATAATTGCTTCACTTCCACTATATACCCAAATATCCTGTTACGGTGCCATGCACTACAATTTTATTTTTTAGCTTTTTGAGATAGACAATCAACAGTCATCTTCACTTTATGTAAAGATTGGCCGGGTGTGTGGAAGTGTGAAAGTAAGCAGGGTTTGAACTTCTCTCACAAGCTCTCTTTTGTCATTCTCCACACAACAATTTTTGTCACTTTTTGGTGTATTCTCGAGTATAATATGGTGTTATTAACACCATACATTTAAAGAGACTGTCCAAAAGTGTGTGCTGTTATCCCCATTATCACCCCTAACCCCTCTGTAAACACATTTGTCTTTAGATGTAGTGGTGCAATGCTTCATACATATGCATAAAGTTGAATCCAGACTACTTCATGCAAATCAGGGACGTCCAGCTTGACTCACAACCTCTCAAAAACTCACTAAAACCTTTTAAACTGACCGTTGTCAATCTAAAATAAAGACAGATTCAGCAACTGCATAGCCTATTTCTTGCATAAAAAAGTTTTCAGAAACACATTTCGGTGAACTATATTTGTAAAATAAGCGAAAGTTTCCAAATGAGCCAGACATGTTGGTCTGTTTTGAAATCAGGGAGCAGACACCCCATGAGTGAAGTGTTCATCCAATCAGTAGCAGCCAGGATGAAGTTTTCTTTGCATGTCAGTGGTCATTGTAGAGAAATTATATATATATATATATATATATATATATATATATATATATATATATATATATATATATATATGATAACTGCTAGTGGCAAGGGTCGGCAAGCCCATCAAGCGTCCAATGCTGCGATCCCTTCCATAAAAAAATGCCCCTGAGTACACGTACCATCAGTATTTTCCTCCCTCAGGAACAGCTTCTTATTTTCATTTCTTTGCTTGTCAATTTTCTCTACGGTGTAATCCCCTGAATAGAAACTCTTAACAGGCATTTGCCACCTTAAAAGATGTAATTAAATGGAGTCAGATCTGAATGCACAGCTTTTTCGACTAAATATATCCTGTTTGGATGTGTTGGTGGTGATTGGGGGAGGGGGGGGGCTGTCAGACCTCCAGAGGACTGACAGTGACAGACATTCAGGTAGAGGGAGCTGCCAGCTCTACTCTCAACTCAAAGCAGATGTAAGCGGCAGCTTGTTCCTATTGATTAATGTCCTCTAGCACTTTACTACTGAGGACTTCAAATAGAGGTTTGATGCCTATAATAAGCCGCCAGTCAACCTCAGAAAGAAAGAAAGAAAGAAAGAAAGAAAGAAAGAAAGAAAGAAAGAAAGAAAACTTTAGTAAAGCTACCAGCTGTGAAGAAGCAATGCAGTCTCTGAGGCTATCAGCTCTGATTGTCTGTGGTGTTATGTTTATAATGGCCACCAGAGAAAAGGGAAGCAAGGCTTTTTTTTTGTTGCACTGACTGAATGGCATGACTCCCTTTGTGGGAATACCTGCTTAAGTAAGAGATCACCTGAATGTCTGGCTCACTTCACAAGCATTTAAAACCACTACAACAATGCTAATGCTGGGGACAGGCAAATTGTATTGTTATAGTTGTATCCATATGATGTGACAGACTTAGGTTAATATTTCACCAGTAGCAGAAGATTAGACTATACGATGTCCTAAGTTGAAGAACACTGAAAAATGTAATGCATGATGAGGTTGGGCTTTACAGCCAGTTAGTAACACAGACAAACATGTATTCTTTGGTGCAGATACCAAAATGTTGAAAAATACAGTTATGAAATTGAAACAGAGTCCTTAATTTGTGTTTCGTCAGATTGCATTGCAGTAGACCCCATAAAGTTCTCCTACAACTGATTTTGATACTGTACTGTATGGATGGTAGCTACAGGACATGCTTTGAATTCATAAGATTTAACAATACAGTGTTAGGGACAGATCAGACTTGAGACTTGACTTGGACTTGACTTGGACTCATGGCAAAAGACTTGAGACTTGACTTGAACTTCCCCTCAAAGACTTGAGACTTGACTTGAACTCAAGCTCAAAGACTTTAGACTTGACTTGGACTTGACTTGGACTCATGGCAAAAGACTTGAGACTTGACTTGAACTTCCCCTCAAAGACTTGAGACTTGACTTGAACTCAAGCTCAAAGACTTGAGACTTGACTTGGACTTCCAAAAAATGACTTGTGAACATCTCTGATGGACACAGAGGATCCATTTACACTTGTCATTTCAAGTATCTCGTATCTAGATGAGATTGTAAACATTTTTACTTACACATTACATTTATGCCTCTCAGGTGGCCAGATCACAAATCGGATTACAATCTGTCTTGGTTTTCCCGGCTACATGTAAATCAGTGTTGGCCCTCCTCTAGTGCAGAAGGAGATGGTAATGCAGCTGAAGCTTTTAACTGACAAAAACTCCAGAAGAAGAATGACTACCCTTTAGCAGTTGAGTTACAACAATAACAGTGTACCTAGCCAGCGAACAACTATATAACTAACTAACACTAAACACGTGAATAAATCATATTTATGAACTGTGAGCAAGATAAACAATTTACTGCGTTCAGTTCCCGTTTTGACCTGGTATTAAATTCAATCTGAGTGATCGGATCACAAGTGGACAGCTTAAGCATTAATGATGCATTGAGATCCTATCACCCAGACCACATTCAGAGGTGGTCTGGGCCATATGTGGCCACATTCTTATAGTGTAGTGCAGTCTGTACGTGTGCGTGTCCTGGGTCACATTAAGGACCGCCTAATCAACTGTGAACGCAACTCTGTACTAAAGTACTTAAAGTATTTATCATGTCACAGAAACCACTGAGAGTCAGTCGTGTGTTTTGGATGTTATTATCATACCTCATTTTTAGTTTCATAAAACATATTCACCAATAGGACAGAGGACAGCAAAAGGGAGGGAGAGATGGGGGACGACATGCAGTGGGGTGGTTTTGAACCCACGGCCCGGCCAATGATTCAGCCTACATGGGAAGACAGTCATGTTCTTATGTTGCAACTTCTCGTTTTGCTATTTAGTAGTCTCGCATTGCCAGACCTATCTCCTCAGCGCTGGAGTAAGCCAGCGAGCCTGAGAGGTCAAAACTGTAAAACGGTTTCATTTTCTATAAATTCTTTAATTCTATTCAATAAAAGTCCCCCCGTTATTTCGCCATTTAAAAACTGTTATTATGAAGCAGCAAAATCAGGAAATGTTGGATCTTCATTAGCAGTAACTTAATACGACCCCTATAATACTTATTTTTTCATTTCATTTATTTATTTTTAAAACAGGGACAGTGTAAAATATACATTAACCTTAGACAGGAGAGATACATTTTACCAGGTTGTAGCACTTGTGCTAATTTCCACCTGTAGTCCCTGGGCAGGCTGATGTCAACAAATAAATGTAATAACACATTTATCCCAAAACCAACATTAAAATGATCATACCCTTCATTCATTCATCAGAATTCATTTACAAATACGCTCCCACATACACATCAGTTACTATACATTATGTGAACATGTTTGTTTTAAAAGAAGCCATTTTTTGGCCTGATATGAAAAAAATATATACAGTGAGGAAAATAAGTATTTGAACACCCTGCTATTTTGCAAGTTCTCCCACTTGGAAATCATGGAGGGGTCTGAAATTGTCATCGTAGGTGCATGTCCACTGTGAGAGACATAATCTAAAAACAAAAATCCAGAAATCACAATGTATGATTTTTTAACTATTTATTTGTATGATACAGCTGCAAATAAGTATTTGAACACCTGAGAAAATCAATGTTAATATTTGGTACAGTAGCCTTTGTTTGCAATTACAGAGGTCAAACGTTTCCTGTAGTTTTTCACCAGGTTTGCACACACTGCAGGAGGGAGTTTGGCCCACTCCTCCACACAGATCTTCTCTAGATCAGTCAGGTTTCTGGGCTGTCGCTGAGAAACACGGAGTTTGAGCTCCCTCCAAAGATTCTCTATTGGGTTTAGGTCTGGAGACTGGCTAGGCCACGCCAGAACCTTGATATGCTTCTTACAGAGCCATTCCTTGGTTATCCTGGCTGTGTGCTTCGGGTCATTGTCATGTTGGAAGACCCAGCCTCGACCCATCTTCAATGCTCTAACTGAGGGAAGGAGGTTGTTCCCCAAAATCTCGCAATACATGGCCCCAGTCATCCTCTCCTTAATACAGTGCAGTCGCCCTGTCCCATGTGCAGAAAAACACCCCCAAAGCATGATGCTACTACCCCCATGCTTCACAGTAGGGATGGTGTTCTTGGGAGGGTACTCATCATTCTTCTTCCTCCAAACACGGTTAGCGGAATTATGACCAAAAAGTTCTGTTTTGGTCTCATCTGACCACATGACTTTCTCCCATGACTCCTCTGGATCATCCAAATGGTCATTGGCAAACTTAAGACGGGCCTTGACATGTGCTGGTTTAAGCAGGGGAACCTTCCGTGCCATGCATGATTTCAAACCATGACGTCTTAGTGTATTACCAACAGTAACCTTGGAAACGGTGGTCCCAGCTCTTTTCAGGTCATTGACCAGCTCCTCCCGTGTAGTCCTGGGCTGATTTCTCACCTTTCTTAGGATCATTGAGACCCCACGAGGTGAGATCTTGCATGGAGCCCCAGTCCGAGGGAGATTGACAGTCATGTTTAGCTTCTTCCATTTTCTAATGATTGCTCCAACAGTGGACCTTTTTTCACCAAGCTGCTTGGCAATTTCCCCGTAGCCCTTTCCAGCCTTGTGGAGGTGTACAATTTTGACTCTAGTGTCTTTGGACAGCTCTTTGGTCTTGGCCATGTTAGTAGTTGGATTCTTACTGATTGTATGGGGTGGACAGGTGTCTTTATGCAGCTAACGACCTCAAACAGGTGCATCTAATTTAGGATAATAAATGGAGTGGAGGTGGACATTTTAAAGGCAGACTAACAGGTCTTCGAGGGTCAGAATTCTAGCTGATAGACAGGTGTTCAAATACTTATTTGCAGCTGTATCATACAAATAAACAGTTAAAAAATCATACATTGTGATTTCTGGATTTTTGTTTTTAGATTATGTCTCTCACAGTGGACATGCACCTACGACGACAATTTCAGACCCCTCCATGATTTCCAAGTGGGAGAACCTGCAAAATAGCAGGGTGTTCAAATACTTATTTTCCTCACTGTATATATAATAAAAATAATACTTAATACGACTCCTGCACTAATCCAGAATTACTAGTTCACCTATTCCAATCATCCTGTGCTGACACTCTGTGGACTGTGTATCTTCTCTGAAACTAAAAAGAGTCCAGGCCAACAGTGTCGGAACTCTCTGTGGTCTTAGACGAGACTGTAGGAGCGCAGAGCGCAAGTGGAAAAAAGACAAACTCCAGGGGCCTCATTTATAAAACTCTGAGTAGATTCTATTCTGAAAGACTTTGTGTGCCAAAAAGTCAGAATTTCCGTACGCAAAAACAAAATTCTGATTTATAACACCATGCGGCGCACACCTGTACGCACTCTTCTCATTATAAATACGGACGTGTGTTACTTTATGCGGTCGTGCACGAGCCTCACGCTCCTCCCAAGGTTGTCCCATATTTGTCCTAATAAGGTTTGTGTTAATCAATCAATGAATATTCCAGCCTTGTAAAGGAGCCCTTGATGACCAATCATGAAACGGAAAAATGGCGAAAAAAACACGATTCAGTGATTGTGAGATCGAGGTGCTTCTAACGGAGGTAGAACATCGAAACAAAATCCTGTTTGGAAGCCTTAAAGAAGGTATTTAGAACCGAACGAAAAAAATAGAGTGGCAGTGTACAACCGATGCTGTCAGTAAAGTTAGTTCAGTTTCAAGAACCACTGACGAAGTAAAAAAGAAATGGTAAGACTTGAAGCTGGACGCAAAGAAGCGCATCTTGGCCTACAAACAAAGTGCAGCCGCCACAGGAAGTGGTTCGGGTTGGCCGGCACCGTCGGCTTCAGATGAGAGAATCGAGGTTGTATTGTCTGGGATTTTGCCTGAAGAGGAGGGTGACACCGATGCAGGTAAGTTTTGTTTTTGTTTTTTTGTTTGTTTGTTTTGTTTTTCTTATGAAGTCGATGCATTTAAGAATAAAGCCAACACCACAAATCACAACAGTCTAACTTAATAATTTTCTTTTATTTGTGATACGAATTTGTGTATCACAAAGGAACTACGGAGATTGCGCCTCACATGCAGGCGGCCAGCAAGCAGCGACCTCTCCATACACACACAGCCCATCAGTGCCGACCGCTCTACTCCGCTAAACTCTAGTTGCAGTTCAAGTAAGGCACGCGGCCGTGTCATCACTGATGCTGTGCTACAATCACAGAGAGAAATCATTTCATCAATTAATAATTTAACCACCAAAGTGCTTAATATCAGCAATGTCTTAACTGACATTTGTAATGCAATAAAAGAATTGAAAAAGTGATGTCTTATATTTCATAAATGTTGCATCACTTGTTCGCACAATATAACTGCTGTATGGCCTTCGTCGTTCATGCCTTGCGCTTCTGGGCCTTCTTCAATTGGCATTAACGCAGGTGGAAGGACTCCATTACATTGTGCCATGTTGTGCAATACAGCACAGGCCCTAATCATCCGACACACCTTTTCAGGTGCATATAATAGGACTCCCCCAGACCTATCCAGGCACCTCCAGCGTGATTTTAAATGCCCGATGGTGTGCTCCACCACCGACTGAGCGCCCGTGTAGAGCGTTGAAGCGGTTTTGGGCCATTTGTGGGTTGGGAAGGGAGTGAGCAGCCAGTTCCTTAGCGGATACCCACTATCTCCTGCGTGAAAATTGTGTTGTAAATTATTATTAGAAAGCCACCCCAGACAAAAGTTAACATAAAAAAAAAAACACAGATATATAGGCTTACCCAAAAGCCAACCGTCCTGCACTGCACCAGCCTGCAGCCATCTCCCTACACTGCTTTGTCTCAATATGAAAGAGTCGTGTGTTGAGCCGGGCCAGCGAGCCACAACATTTAACAATATCATGTCCATATCACATATGATTTGCACGTTAATTGAATGTTATTGCTTTATTTCAATAAATTTCAATAAACCGGTAGTGAATTGGAGTCATATTGGCTTCATCAGGGTAATTAAGTGGCACAGATGTTTTGATTATGGATGGCACACTGACTTTACATAGATTTATTTGTTGGATATAAATATCCATTTTTATAATTCAATGATGAACCTATTTGATTGTTATGAAAACTAAATGAAAATTTAGAGTGTGTTCACATGCAGGATGTGCGCTATGCATCCAGAGTACTTTATCCATGTGATATTTCGTGTTATCATCTGAGGTCACTAAAACGCAGTCTACAAAACCTTGGGAGTGTTACGCATGATCACACGCATGGTCAAAAGGTTGCGGAAAACTGGGCACATTTTTACGCGTGGAAATTCTTTATAAATCCCGACTTTTGTGAGGAATGTTGCGACCGCAAATTTCACCCTGCTTTTCTTGGGTAAAAGGTTCTATAAATGAGGAACCAGGTCTCTTCTGGAATGTTTAAATATAGTTCAAGTTCATTTAAGAAACCCAATCTAGACCCCAGTGACCAAAATAACTACAGGCCCATATCCAAACTACCCTTTATTTCATGATCTTGGAAAAAATCGTTTTCACCCAGGTCTCCTCCTTTTTAAATTAATTCAATATCTTTGACAAATTTCAATCCGGCTTCCGTGCTCTACATTGCACAGAATCTGCTCTGCTTAAGGTTTACAATGACATATTCCTTTCTGTCAATACCGGTTCCTGCGCCATTCTAGTCCTGCTTGATCTCACTGCGGCATTTGGCACAATAGACCATGTCATTATTTTAGAACGCCTGGAAAGTAGGTTTGAAGGGCCAAGTGTTACGATGGTTTGCATCCTATCTGAAAGACAGAACCTTTTCTGTCACCATAGGAAAGTACTCTTCTTCCCCTGCTCCCTTCACATGTGGAAATCCTCCAAGGTTCAATATTGGATCCTCTTTTATTCTCATTATATATGCTTACCCTTGGCTCTATCTTTGAGAACTATAATCATTGCGATGCGGATGATACACAACTTTGTATCCCAGTTACTCCTGACGACACCTGCTCTCGACAAAACCTTTCTGATTGTCTTAGTGACATAAAATGTTGGATGGCGGCAAACTTCCTTCAATTAAACAGAAGTAAAACTGAAGTAATTATGTTTGGCCCAACTACCTCTGTTGCCAACTTAACCAATGACCTTGGCCCCCTTACTGCAAACCTACATGATGTAGTCCAAAATCTTGGTGTCTTCCTGGACACTTCACTGAATTTTGACAAACAAGTCAGTTGTGTAGTGAAGAGCAGCTTTTACTAGCTTAGAATCCTAGCCAAATTAAAGCCATTTTTATCTAGCCGGGAAATAGTTATTCATGCTTTTATCACCTCTCGGCTTAATTATTGTAATTCTCTGTATTTTGGCTTGCCCCACTCCACCCTCTACAGACTCTAAATGGTTCAAAATGGAGCTGCTAGATTTCTAACTGGCACAAGGAGAAGGCAACACGTCACTCCTGTTCTGGCTCACCGCACTGTCTACCAGTGAAATATAGAATCTATTTTAAAATTTTACTGTTTGTTTTTAAAGCCTTGTAAGAACTTTCTCCACAATATGTTGCGGACCTGCTAACTCCATATTCTGCCCCCAGATTAATCAGGTCATCCTCACAACAGCTTCTCCTCGTCCCTCACTCACGCTGCAAAACTAAAGGGGACCGTGCTTTCTCCGTGTCTGCTCCCAGGCTTTGGAACAGCCTCCCGTCCCATACTAAGGCATGTTCTACGACTGAAAACTTAAAATCTAATTTAAAGACCCGTTTTTCTTCTTCTTGCTTTTAGAGATGTCTGAGGCTGCCTGGCTTCTGTGAAGCTACCTCCTGATCTGTCTTTTATTCCCTATACTGCTTTAAAGCTATTGCTGATTTAATTCACTCTTCTAACTTCCTTCTTTTTTGATGGTTGTTTTACCATGCAAGTTGTTTTTTGGTATTGTGTTTGTTATGTACTTTTTTATTTATGAAGCCTGCTGTTGTTTATCTATGTATCGAGGCATACTTCACCCCATCTGCCCTGGTTGTAAAGCATTTTGGGTCAGCTTATGCTGTTTCAAATGTGCTATATAAATAAAGATGACTTGACTATAAGCGGACATAAAAAAGCAGATATAAAAACTAAACTTCAAACCACAGAGATTCAGTTAGAAGCTACAAACGTAGTAGACATCCCTATTTCGGCACACAGACAGAGGGTGGGCAGCGCTGTTTTATTAGTCAGAATGTTGGGGGAGAACTCAGTCTTTAGGATACATAATCTGGGGACAATGAGTACAAAATTTCATTGCAATCCTTTCAAAAGTTGTTGAGACGTTTCACTAAAATCAAAAAATGTCAACCTGTTATTGGCAGCAGTTGCGAAGTCAGGGCATTTTTTGGCATTGTCATTAAGATACATCATTTGCATCAGATTATGTGCCAGCTGTACAGTGTATGTTTAGAAATTCCACAGATGAGGGAAAACTTTGACCTGCTGGTAGTGCTAGAGGAAAATTCAGAGGATCACCAAAGTCATTAGGATTCTTCCTCTGGAGACCACGGATGTATGTACAAGATTCCATAACATTCCATTCAATCTTTGGACTAAAGTGGTGGACCAAACAGTCAACTTACAAGGCTATCCCCAGAATCAAGCCCTAACTATGGCTTGAAAAAAGGAAACAAGGTCAAGATTATACAGCAATGCAAGCAGCTCGTTGAGTCTGTACTAAGGCTCAACTGTGCTTTGGGCTAAATGCTAACATGCTTACAATGAAAATGATAACATGCTGCTGTTTAGCAGGTATAATGTGTACAGTACCATCATCATTTAACATGTTAACATAATTAGCACTCAACAATGAGTACAGCTGAGGCTGATTTCACAAAAACCTGAAATGTCATGGTGGCACTACAGGAAAAGGGGTTCACCTAAGTCATTAAGAAACATCATCCGGGGACCATTACTTGACCATAAACATGACCATGAAAAAATGTCATTGAAATCCAATAGTCAATCAATAGTAGACCAAAGTGGTGGACTGAGCCTAAAAAGAAAACTAAAGTCAAATAAGGCAGAGACTGGATATAATACCTTTTTTTGCTTTTTGAGCACCACCTTTTATGTATGCACAGTGCTTCATTTGCCAAAAACTACTAGGAGAAATCAATGACAGAGCCACGATAAATGTGTGTTTGATGTGATTCATATCCAAAACAAGGGTATGAATTTTGATCTGTACATGTGCGTCCAAATGCCCCAGTCCTCTTTCAACACCTCCTGTTACTCAGCAGCTTGTCAGCCACCTGTCTCTTCATCACTCACACTGTTTATGCTTTCTAACCGGAGGCTTGGATTGCATACCAACTACTTCAAACCCCCATAACAAAACAAGCATATTGGTGTTATGAAATACAAAGCAGAAGGAGCATTACACATACTCCTCAAAGCAAAGTCTTTCCCTGCCTACCTGTCCACTACATATTTGTGCCACCACAGTCTCATTATGGCCTGGTCATGACTCGCCCAAACACACATCTTTACCCCTCATTAAACCTGTGATATCCCACAGTGCTCTTTAAGAAGTGCCAAGCTCGCTCTGCTTGATATAAACAGTTGGATAATTAAAAAAACTGCTTTTTAGGAGCTAAGAAAAACCACCTTGATTTTAATTTGGTGCCCACCGATTTGTGAGGCTGTCCAACTAGGTTCTGAAACACATCACACACATAATCTTCCAGCCTGAAAGAGACCAGCCAGTGTTTGTACATTTGTATACTATCTGCTAGTAGGCATTTAATGAATTTTGAAGTTGAGTTCACTCATCACTAGAGGTACGACTCTGCCTGTGAAAACAGTTTTATAATTGTCTCTGGAGGAGTTTGAGTATGAGAATATAACACTTATGGTGTCACAGTAATGTCATTGGAGTTATCTCTTGGCCTTCAATTTTAACCATTCTTTTTTATACTCTGTCTCTTGCCAGTCCCCCAAATCACTGCATCCCTTTAATTCAGGCCCACAGGTGATTGCTTCATCCCTCATTCCTGCAAAATAACCATGAAATTGAATCAGCATCTCTTTAAAACAGCGTCAGCAAAAAATACATTTTAAGAAAATGTTTGGGGCATTTTAGCCTTCAATAGACAGGAAGGGGGAGAGAGAGGGGGGGAAGACATGCAGTAAATGGCCGCAGGTCGGACTCAAACTCTGAGCCGCTGCATATGGGCGCCCACTCTACCAGGTGAGCTACCCAGTCACCCAGAACCTTAGTTTTTAATGTTTCATCTAGTTTAAACTGCAACAGACACCAGTGCTGTATGGCACACATCAAGCACCTTTGCCTATTGTTTTCTACGTAGGCTAAACCCTAACATGGGCTGCATTCAAGCTCCAGCCATCACAGGTTTGGCATATGCTACTGTCTTATTTCCCATTACCCACAAATGCAGCAATTTTTTTCGCATTCACTAACTCATCAGCTATCAAAAAGCACCTGAAAATAAACATTTTCTTGTTCTGTAGATGGATTTTTGATGAACACGGTCAGCGCTAAACTTGGTGAGAAATACATTGTTTTTCCTGTGACTGCTTCTTCAAGCCAATAGAAAAACGTTGGATTGCATTCACCCATTGTTTTCAATAGCTCTTTTGTGCATGTGAAGCCAAGTTCAATATGTTTGAATCAATTTAAATTTAAAAACTACTGAATGTAAATACATTGAATGGCTATTGCAGAAAAAATGCTGTCCATAAATAGTTTGATTTCATAATAATCTTCAGGATTATCGTATCACATAGCTTTATAAAAGTGCTGGATCAGAGAAAACATTTCTGTCAATAAAATAGAACATTTGAAATATTTTTTTTCTTATGATTCGAACATGGGAAACTCAAAGGGAAGTTAATGGCTGAAGAGGTTAAATAATTATTGGTGTCACAAAGGTATTTAGGTCCCAGTTTCACAACGTGCAGCAGTGAGCAGCAGCTACTATCATAATGTTTGCTGGGCTCTCTCCCTCCATTCTGACGTACAAGACCACCTTTGAATGTACACATTGTATCGCATCAGGCATAGCCGCTAAGATCCCGTACATATGCACCGTCTAATCACGCCCCGCAGGTAGGCAAATTGATTGCAATGTCTGAGGAAATGAGGACGTGTTGAGGAGGCAGGGGGTGGAGGATGATCCTGCACCATGCTGAGAAACCGCACACATCCAAGTGACATTGGGGATAAAGGGCTCCGTAATAGCAGCTATACAGCGTATCCCCCACACAACCATCATCACATTGAGACACAAACAGGCCTCCCCACTACCATCCACTCATATTCTCCCCCCCCCCAGGACAGTGATCCAGATCAGGCAGAGCCATCAGTGGGGGTGGAGGGTGTCTTGGGGGAGAAAAAAAAGTAGCAGTTCATTTATCACCCTGATGCAACTTTAATGAAGTGATAATGCATTAACACATTCGCTGAGGGTGGCACAGGGACAAGAAGATGTGATGAGAGGAAGGGATGGCTAATAAGAAGGAGAATTCATGTTCCCGGAGTAAAGGTGACAGTATACTCATGGACTCCAAGCATGTCGATGCATACAAATTTGTGTATAGCTGCTGTGGCTTTTTTTGTACTCTCCATGATGTTGGAGGCACATTAACTCTAAAGAGGTTGCTTAAACCTAGAAAACAAAAAAACCCACAAGTAATAGTGGTATTTAATTAATATGCTATATAATATATTAATATGCAAATTAACATTTTGCACTGGGGGAGATGCTGAGTTAAGATATCAAACCGCCCCTTTACTCTGCAGATTTCATAACATTTTTGTGTTTTATTTTCTCTGAACGACCCTTAGAAATAAAGGGACCAACAACGCCACTCTGGGAATTTCACCCAGAGAATAGAATTTTGCTTATTGACCATACAAAGACAGTAGAAAATCACACAGGTTCGATTATACATGAAGCAGGGGGACGTGGTTCCGTTTCAAAGACAACTATTTTATTATACAACCACTAAAATTAACCATTTGTATAAAACCAATAAAATACCATTCACACAGGGATGTTGAGGGGACAAATTGGACCTTTAATACGTACAAGCTCAGAATTCGCCATTGTTGAGTCACTTGGAATTCACTTATTCACTTTTTTCTAAAAGCTCTAAAGCATTAACTATGGATGGATTTAACACAAAAAAAATCGGAGACTTTTTTGACCCTCTGAAAAAACAGCTGGATAACAACAGCAGTGCATCAGTAGCTGTGACTGAGGATGTGGGTCACTGCCAGCTAATGCCTGGCTACCTGTAAGCTCATGCCGAAAGATGCTAATGCTACAGATGAAACCAGGACTGATATAATGGATTAATGTCAGCATGTTTAGCAACATTTAGAGATAATGCTAAGAGAAAATATCACTGAAAACTGAATTTGACTGTGAAAACAGAACAAGGCAAAGAAAACAGGGACAGAGGAGTGTAACTGTACGTAGTTAACTGGTGGATGAGAATGTATATTTTCAGCATGAATAACAAAAGGCAGAGATTGGTCCTAATATTAAGAGTTATGGAGTTTTTTATTATTACTCTCTATCTCTATCTAAGGGGTTTAATTAAAACAAATGCTGTTTTATTCAATGTTATGCTTTTGTATTTGCAGTGCATTCCATTTTTTTCAGCAAAATGTTTTACTTGTATTTGTTTTGTTTGTGAATACTTTTCTTTGTTTTCTCTCAAGTGTGTTGGCCTCTCTGGGCCACCATACCTTTGAGATATAAATAGGGAATGTTCTGTGTTTCATACAAACACTGCTTCAAAATACTGGTTTATTTTTTTTTTTGTTAACAGCTGGTTTTCATCATTTTTAAAATATTTCTATCCACATCGTCCAGAGAATTGGAAAATCAGCTTGTGACAGAGTCTCACAGTAATCAAAGAGCTTTGTTTCCTTGTGTTTCCTGAGTGCTGGGTCCAGGTGGAATAACCTGTGGTGCTCCTGATGAGTAATTGCCTCCCACCAGTCTACAAATGAGTATGAATCTGCCCCTGTGGGGGAGTGTGGGAGACCCTTAAGCTTACCAAACATTGGTTGTGGGTGATCCTGTGTCACCATGCGAGAAAGATGCCAACCCTGCCTGCCCAGTACTGGAAAGTCCTTCATTGCACATGCATCGGCAGGTAATCGGCATTCCATACGCCTAGTGTATAAAATGTCCACATCGTAACTGCGCTGCATTTTTATAAACTATGATAATCTGGTCGTGGGTCAAATCTCTTGTCCGCATCTAGGCGCCGTCTCACTCGCCCTTACTCATAGAACTGTAGTTAACGTAAGTCAAACATTACCAGCAGAAACATTGGTACAGGTTTCCCTCTCCTGCTTAACAAAATATACAACTGTGCGAATAATAAAATGTAGGCTAATGTCAGCAGTGTGGACCGTCGCTGTGTCTCCCGCCATGTGAGTGAGCGATAGATGCAAACACTGGCATGGCTTAACGGAGGACGGATGTACGGTTATGTAACGCAACATCAAACTAATATGATATAAACAGTATTGTCTCATCTCTATCTTGTTTTAAAAAAATATTATATATAGTTTAAAAAGTCCATAAATCATGTCTAATAATACACAAAAGTGGCTATTAGTTTTGGAACAGCAGGATTCGGGATAATATTGACCCGTAGATGGGCTTCAAGCTAAAGTTCAGTATTAAAAGCTTGTCTGCAGTGGGTGTTTGAGAGATAAAAGGGACTGGTGGAAATAATGACATTTCAGAGAACGTCTGCCAGATGACTGAGACAAGTGAGTCTCCATGGTGCTGATCTGTCTTCACAAACATCTCTGCTTAATCAACTAGAGAGACATGCTGAAAGAGAAAGAAAAAGGATGAAGAATGTGCAATCAACATGATCTCTCAACCCCGCCTTGCAAGCCTTGCCTTGCCTCTGGTGTTCTCTTTAATACCGTCTGTGTCTGTGTCTCTTTTTAGGAGTCAGCGGGGAAGGGAAAAAGGAAGAGGGAGAGAGAGATATTAGACAAACGTTAGCATTGAAAACAGCCCAGAATCCCACGGAATAGTGTTCATAATGGACAAATCTACAAAGCACAATGTTTGTCTAATGCCAATGTTTAGTGCCAATGCATGAAATGTCTTTAATCTAGTAAATGGAGAAAAGGGAGACCACTACATCCTGCAAGACAAGGTTGATGTGAACAATGGTGTAGTCAAGCTAGCGAGCTAATCTGCTAGCATGTATGCTGCTGGCACTAAAGTTATCTAATAGGCCACACTAGCGATGGATTTACAATGCCATTGCGTTATTATTAAAAGGAGTAATTAATTATTTTAAATAGATACATTTTATTTGGATCTGATTGTTTTCCTACAGTGACAGTGAACTATGCCCAATTCATTATTTAGTATTTCCTCATCCAGATATTCTGAACAGAGCTGGTGGACATACTTGCAACAGACCACTGCTGTAGTCTACGTGATACACAGGTATACGCAGTATACCCACTAAGAAATCTCTATGATTTCCATATACCCACTTAAAAATGTGCAAAGATACACAACAACATATTTTTGTGACAGAACTTTCACTTCAGATATTTGCATTCACAAATATGGGGCCGAGTAATGTGACAGCAAACTAAACTAACACTGCAGAACATGCAGAGAGACTTTTCTCATCTTTCATTGACCCGCTGAGTGCGTAGCGACTGGGCCCAAATGCTCCGCCTACACTAACGCCAGCATCCTCCCTTCACCACACATTAAAGACAAATATAAGTAGCCTATTTTATTTTGCCCTTGTTGCTTTTTGGGATCAACTTTTGTGATCCAGGCTTAGGTCCCTGATGTGAAAGCCCCCTTACTGCTTTATATTCCATTATATTTTTTGATATATTTTGAATGTCATCTATGTTTTCCTTCTCATTGGATAAATAAAGGTATTCCCACCATAAATTGGAATCAGAATGCAGAAAATTACTCTTTAACGCTCAAAATAACCCTGGGGGAGGACACCCAGACCAGACAAATAGGCCAACCTTGCCACCCAGTTCATGTCCTCCATGTGTTTCACCAACGGAGTGTTGATTTCGGTGAGAAATAGGAGGACTTCCTCACACAGGCGGGAGAGGACCTCGCCCCGGGACAACCAGCGGACGTCAGAGTGCAGGAGTAGCTGGTGAAAGTGTGCACCCATCTCATCACAGAGGATGGAGAACAGACGATCATTCAGGGCGCAGGCTTTAATCAGGTTTACAATTTTGACTGCCTCACCCAGGACCGCACGCAGCTCCTCGGGCATCTTCTTGGCCGCCAAGGCCTGTCGATGGATGATGCAATGACTCCAAACAGCAGCGGGAGCAACGTCTTGCACGCATTTCACCAGACCACTGTGGCGACCTGTCATTGCCCTGGCCCCGTCGCTACATATACCACAGCACCGCTTCCAATCAATGTTGTTATCCTCAATGAAGTCATTCAAGGCCTTGAATAATTCTTCTGCCGTGGTGTGAGCTGTCAGAGAATGACTAAACAGAAACTCCTCCTGAACATTGAGCTCTCTGATGTAGCGCACATAAGTCATTAACTGTGCGCAGTTAGCCACATCGGTGGACTCGTCTATTTGAATGGAGCAGTAAGGACTCTCACGAATACCGTCCAGCACCTGCTCCTTCACATCCAATGCCATGTCAGAAATACGGCGCTGGACAGTGTTGTCAGACAAGGGGATGACATTCAACTTGGCCACAGCAGCTTCTCCCTTCATCACCAAGCACATATCCTTTGCAGCGGGCAGGAGTCAGGGTTCGCCGATGTTGTGGGGCTTACCCGCCTTTGCAACGCGTAATGCTACGAGATATGATGCTTCAGTTGCCTTGCAGTTTGTAGTGCTGAATGTTTCGACTATCTTCTTCTGTGTCTTTCGTTCCTTTAGCTTTGTACTATAAAACTCGCCTTAGACACCAAACTTTGGTGCTTGGTCTCCAGATGCCTGTGGTGTTTGCAGGGTCTCATGCTATCGTTAGCCAGAACCTCTTTACAGACCACACATTGTGGCTTTGGAACATTGGTTGGCCCTGTCCAAGAAAATCCCAACTTTAAATATACATCATCATACTTTCTGTGCTTTCTGCTGGGTTCAGACATTTTCTCTTGTGCTGGGTAAAGTTGCTCTTACTGCTAGCTAACTAGATGTTTCCTTTCAAAATAACATCCGTTGTCAGGACTTAGAGAGTGATTATTAAATTCTAAATCATTATTTTCCAGAAAGCATAAATAATTGTATTATTTTTAAAATATGTCCCTGCTTTTTTCACGCCTCCCCTGAAACTCTTTGGCGCCCCACAGGGGAGGTGGGCCTCAAACTTTGAAAACCCCTGATATAGTCTATATCCACGATGTTCCACTTCCGGGATTGCTCCGGTGCTGCCGGAAATTCCCCCGAATCATGCTCTTTTAGCCCGGATGTTACCTTCCGCTTTCTTTGTGTTGGAATTTTAAACTCCAGTGGATTTATGAGGACTATGGTTAACTGCTCCTCAGATCTCTGCAGGGTAAATCCAGAAAACTAGCTTTTTCTATTTACTATAGAGTTTTCTATTTCACGACTAAAACAACTTTTGACAGTACACATGTTCCACCAAAACAAGTTCCTTCTAGAGGCTATTTTGCAGAGGCACCGTGGCTCTGTCAGGCGCTTAGTGCCACCCATAACGAGTGTGATTGGTTTAAAGAAATGCCAATAAACCAGAGTACATTTTTCTCCCGTCCCGGAATGCTGTGTGGTCTAGCCAGACCCTCCTTTGCAGCGCTGTGGAGGAAGGTCTGGCAAAGCGAGACTAGGAATGGTATAACTCTAAAATGACTGTCGCCGTGAGAACATGAAATGCAAGGGGCCGTGCACTGGGTGTCATTTCAAAATGATCAATACTTAGAAAATCAGTGGTATTACCATAGAGTTTATGACAGCTGGGATTATTTTAGCCCCAGGCTAAAGTAAGGAGTGAGAGGGTGTTGTGGTTGAGGGAGCGTCACCGGGGTAAAACACCAGGCCATTATCGTCATGCTTTAATGCAGAGCTTAGTATTCAACACATCAATTTTATTCCGCCATGGCTTGGGATTCATTTGGAATTCAGTTACAGTTGCATATAACGGCAGCGGCAAGATGGGAGGAATGAGAGAGAGAGAGAGAGAGAGAGAGAGAGAGAGAGAGAGAGAGAGAGTGAGAGAGAGAGAGAGAGAGAGAGAGAGAGAGAGAGAAAATAGGGTAAATAAAGCAAAGCAGTGATGGCAATAATGGCTGTCATTTTGTGCCACACACACAGGGCACATCAGCAGCAGGAGCACATTAGTATAAAGAGTCTGTGTTTCTTTTGTATTTTCAACCAGAACTGCCTCAAGTTCACCTCAGAGGTCAGCCCAAGTCCAAGAGATTGAAGAAAGGCTTATGAGGGAACACAAAAAGATAAAAAAGAGCTCAAATGTGGATGCAATGGCCAACAAGCACTGATTTCACGTGCAATGTAGGTAACAATTATTCTCACCTTTCAGCTGGGACCTGAATTCTGATATAGCTATGTATATCCTAAGAATAGTTGCCTTTTTTCAGTTAAAAAGGTTTTAAAGTTTTTGGGTTAACTACATAGTACATTTAGATGCAAACAAATACTTTGACTACGAGAAGTATCCAGATTAAGGAAATAGTTTATTTTAAGTGATTAAGTAATCTTTGTTACTTGTTTTTTAATAGTTGAGTCCAGAAGTGGAAATCAATACTAAGCATCAGTGTTAATCTGATATTTAACTTAACGGCTGTGGTATTTTTTAAACCTCTTGTAGCACTATGGAGCTGGTTTACGGGTCCCTATTTTGTTTATCTCAGCAAAGGCAGTAAAAAGAAGACTGCTAGCAAGTTAACGAGAATGTTAACAATGCTGGATTTAAAATACTTTTTAGTTTTGCAATAGTTTTTTAAGGACATGATTTCAAGGCATTTTTTCAAAGACACACTCAGGGCCCTATTTTAACGATCTGAGCCCACGGCGTGAAGCGCATGGCGCAGGTGTGTTTAGGGCGTGTACGAATCCACTTTTGCTGGTTTAACGGTGGAAAAAAGGGTCATACCCAAGTGTCTTAATTAATCATAGGTTTCTTTTGGGCGTAACATGCTATAAACCAATCAGAGTGTGATCTCCCATTACCTCTAAAAGCCAAGTTTGTACCTTGGCGCATTGCTATTATAATGCCGGATATGCCGAGCAGGAAGGAGAGAAGAAACTGATCTGCTTGTCCTGTGTAAGCTATTTTATGAAGTGAAAGCTATTTATTAAAGTTATTTCTTCACTTTACTGATGGGTAGTTTAATCTATGAAAATGGATAATATATTATACTGTAAGAGATCAACCAACCATTCTACCCGTATTTCATTCAGGATCAGTGGAAAGTCTAATCTTCCTGGAATAACATCAAGAAAATCTATAGTTAAACAGTAAAGAAGATCGGTTTTCAGACGGAAGAGGGGGAAAAATCAGACACTTTGAAGTAATCTATGAGAAAAAAACTGGCCAAAGAAAAACTGCTGTGTGCAAAATCACATAACCAGGCTGGTAAAGCAAGCACAGACAGAGTATAAAATCAAAGAGGTGAAATAGAGGCCTACCAATAGCAACATGGCGAAAAACGGTGGATGCAAAGCTGAAGGAGATGGGTCTCTCAAGGGACCAAGCCCAAGCTGTGGCCAACCATTCCCCCAGTTTCAAAAACATGCTTTTTGCTATACATTTTCAGTCTCCAATCTGACATTATTTTGTCTGACTTGGCAAAGCTCCTCCAGAGCCACAGAAGACATTCAAGTCAAAGCATGTAGGTGTAGTTTCCTGCCTAATCTGTTTTTGGTGAAAACACAGAGTATGCTTATTAGTGTCAGCTGACAGCACGCCTGGCTCTTTTATTATCACATATGATTAGCAGAAGCACCATTCTGCCTCTGTTGACCTTTGTAAAGCCATGAAGGGGGGGGGCACACTGTGTTCATTAAAATGTGCTTACAATTCAATAAATTAAGAGCTGTTGACCTTGTATGTATGTTGTAGTGAATTACTCCATTTGATAGACATTATAGCTGACAAGTCATACTACATTTTCCAGTGCGTGAATCATTTTGTTTGTCTGTAGAAAGGCTTGACATGAAATGAATTAAAGAACAGCCTGATCCTGATCATCAAAGGCTGTAATGTTAAAAAGCAACTGCAGCTGAGTGTGAACTCTTTGTAGGTTAATGCGAGGTTCAGTGGAAGTCAAGGCCAAGTTTCATGGCCATCACAGCTCTTTATTCATTAGTAAGGAGCAGTGGACTGGTGCCGTCAACAGCAGTGAATAATTCATCCACCTGTGCAGCGCTCAGAACTTTCTAAAGGCCAGTCCCATTGGACTTCAAATGCAGAAACAAGCCTTTGACTTCAATTAAAACGGATCGATAGAATGGAGTGGAGAAAATCTGTAGGCGAGGCCTGGTTCCTCTGATGCTGTTGTCTGTGTGGCATTAAAAATAGAGGACTAAAAAGTTAAGTGGGAATATCATCAAATGAAACTGTTGAAAATATATTTACAGAGGTTTGATTACATTTCTGATATGTCTTTGTTTTATTATTTATATGTATTTTTACTAACCTCTCTTGACTCCCCTATCTAATCCCCATTATCCCTCATTTGTTTTGCAGAAACAGGAAATTAACATAGAAGCAATAAATTCACATTTAATTCATTGGGAAAGTATCTTACCTATTTGGGAGATTCTAGAGAATTTAAAAGTAAGGCTGGTAATATGTATTTTGTTATTGTCAACAAATCCCATGAAAAGTCCAAAAGCAACAATGTGTTGGTCCACCTCTCAATACTTCCTGACTACCCTACCCTGTCTGTGGTACTCAACTCCAAGCCCATTGGTTCCTACTGAAGAGGTAAATCTGTAAAAACAGCTCATAAGACTTCTTAAAACAGATGGTCACTGTTGTTCAGTAAGAAAATAGTGCTTTTGTTGGGACTGTTTTTATCTGTGAATTAAAAACATTTGTGTTTTCAGTATTCTGTGCGGACTGAACTAGTTTCACTTCATTCGTTGGGCCAGGAATTGTGTTCACATTAGGCAAGGCAGGGCAGCTTTATTTGTATAGCACATTTCAGCAACAAGGCAATTCAAAGTGCTTTACGTTAAACATTAAATCAGTTAAAAACAATAAAAGTTACAATGCAGCATGAGAAATGAACAATTATTTAAATGTGGCGTGATGGGACGTTTTGGTGTTGAGCGCCTTTTGGCCCGCTCAACCCCCAGACCCAAGGAAGACACTGGCAACGCCACCCGGGGAATTTCACCCTGAGAATAGGACTTGGCTAGCTGGATAGTTAAACCACCAAAATACAGAAAGCACACAGGTTCGACTTATGCATGGAACCAGAGACGTAGTTCCTTTAACGATTTTATTTACACAATTACTAAAAACCTGAAGTATTAAAGACCACTAAACTACCATACACACAAGGGTAGGGAAATGGGGGAGTATCAGTGCTGAGGCCTTACCAGTGGAGGGACGGGGTCAAGGGGTATGGGATCTCAGGGAAGGATCACCCCAATCATACGTGAACACTCACACACACATGGTGGTGAAAACTCAAAATAAACCAAAGGGGAAAAACACAGTACACGGGAGGGAGACACCACCACCGGGGACACCGACACCACCACCTTCGGCACTCAGCAACTGTGGGAGAAAGAACATTCAATTATTGGGGGGGGAAATAAATCAATAAACCAAAAATAAATGGAAAACAACTTCAATCTAAGGCAAATCTAGGCAGCCGAAAGTGACTAATAGCTGCCTAGAGCCAAACAAAAATAACCAAAGATTAACAACAAATAAACCATAACGTTTCAACAGAAATTAAAGTCTTCATCAGAACTTAAACAAAAATAAATATAATTTAACAAAGAAACCCATAAACATAAATCTCAATCTCCACACACATACTATTAATAAACACGTGCAGGCTAAAGAAAGGCAAAGCTGTTGCCTGTGTCACTGAAACAATCACTCGATCTTATACAGCCATTTGGGCAACAGATCTGGAAACAATGGCCAATTGCAAATGCGGTGCTGAAAGGCGTGGAGGGGTTGAAAGCCTGGAGTGGGCTCATACAAATAACCTGTTGAAACTGAAGTCAGTCGGGACATAACAGCAGCGTGGCGGGGGAAGAGGGGCTAGCGCAGACACCAACGCCGGCGAAGCAGTTTACAAACTCTATCAGGGAGCTTCGCACCAATACACCACCCTCACCGAAGTGCCCGTAGTACAGCTACACGGGGCCGGCAGCCAAACTCAACGCGGTCCCGTTACAGGAGGCGGGTTTGTGACAGGGAGATAGTGTCGAATTCTCTTAACCGCGCAGCGGAAGCAAGGGGGCCCAGAGCGGAAATGTGGCTCCGGCAACAAAGAGTAGAGAGTGTCAAGAGGACAAACACCCTGCCTATACCACATGCAGTTACTTCCTGATTGGTCAAAGAGTGAGTGTGATTGAAAGCATAGCAACCAATCAACCTGCAACATAAAGAAAAGCAGCAGTTCTGAGCCCTGAGTGGTTAGTTGTTTTATTTAGAGACCGACAACCCCGTTAACATTCCCTGATTGGTATTTTTATGAAAGATATAGATTTTCAGCAGAGAGAATTATGTATAGGATATTTGTCGGCTTGTTGAGCTGTGTGTTGCCAACGCGCACATCGGTTTGAATTATGTTTTTATATTTTTTATTTGCTCTCACGATCACGTCGCACTGCCAGGGTTGCAACTGGAATAACAGGCTAAAGCAACGACAGTTTATGGAAAGCACAAGTGTAATTATGGTCAGATCTTGTGCCTGACTGATGGGGAAGTGATATTAATATCGGCTTTTTTTTGCCAGCTTTCTATCCTACGTTTTGCATGTATAACCGTGTCTGTGTTCTTCATATTTATGTAGAATTATAGTTTGCTCTTCTTATGTAAAATACGCAGCTCTTGTAGATGTTTGTGATTGGCTGTGCTGCTCAAACACCGCCTCTTTTATGTGAACGTGCTGTGGTGGAAGTTTTCTGTGCAGCAGGTGTTAGAGTTTTAAAATAGGAAAGGTGAAACTAAATAAGGACAGTCGAAGACTAAACCAAGTTAGGTTTTTGTATTTTATTAAGTATATTTGCAAATATAGGAAGCACACAGTTCACAAGATGCACAGCAACCCAGTGTGGAAAAGTGTCTTCAACGAACAAGAAAAAGCACACAGTATATATGCATCTCCAGTGAGATAGAAAGACATGCCCCCCTTTCTAAACATGACTCAACATTTCTTACAATCAAACATAGTCAGACATTCAGGAGCCACTTCACTTCTTCCCATCTGTAGCACTTTCTACCCCAAGGTTTAGACATCCCGTTTATCTCAACTATGTGAGAAGTCTCAACTATCCAGGGAGAAATAACAGATAGTTTAGGGTGACCCTGTACCTTTATCGGTTCAAACAAGGCCTGAACGCATTCGTCTCCAGACTTTGTGTATGCAATCTACATGTGGGAATGAGATAAACTCCCTTCCAACATTGTGAGAGAAACAGAGAAAGAAATAAAACAAGAATATTAAGAATCATGCTTAAATGTAATTTTTGCCATTACAGTGCGCATCGCTGGATTGGGAAACCCTGGGTTGATTGAACTAGTTGTTAACCAGCGTCGTGACACAGTTTATGCAGGACCGCGGTTGTTAGGTTAGGTGTAGCCGGGGAACTGAAATAAATCCAGGACGTGTTGATCTTGATTCGTAGTACAAGCCTCTGACCTATTTGAATCAGTGATTCAGAATCACTAATCACAAACTGGAGATAGGCAGTGATTCAGTAGTTTGGGACCAAGCTCCTTTGGCAGCAAGACACTGCACAGGGGATTGAGTTAACATAAACTTCAGTGTTTGTGTTCATCCAGAGTGTGTTTTTTTTTTGTTTTTGGACAACAATGGAGATATTTTGCACAGTAGAATAAGATGTAGGCTATCACAAATAATTCATCAATTTACTGTGGGTTTTGGTCTGCACACAAGATTTGTTGAAACGTATAGAATATCGCCACACTGTAAAAAAATTTCAAGGCAACTTACTGCACTAGATTTTTGAGTTTTGAGGCCAACTCAAACTCCTACGTTTTGAAAATAGTTCTGCCAACTAATGTTTTGTTCAAATAATTAACTTTCATATGTTGTGCAAACTAATAATGTTTTGTTTAAATAATTTATATTTCATACATACACAAACTTTACATCTTAAGTTTTACATACTAAATAATTCAAAATAAAGTCATATTAACTAATTACCTTTTGTTCAGATAATTAACTTCCACGTGTAAAAACTAACTTTTGAGTTAAAAAAAAAGCCCACATGCAAAACAGGGGCACCTCCAAAGCCACTGATCTTGCAACACTTAATGTAAAAAGGCCACTAGTTAAGTGACAAACTGCAGGTTAATGGCTGAAGGAAGCCTATTAATGCTCAGAGTTCAGTGCTTCCATCCTCCAGCTCTTCTTATGAAACGTAACAGTCACCTAACTCATGGTTACAAATGTAAACCAGCACAACAATGACAGTTACCGGGCAAAACACTACATTCTAAGCAGACACGTTTAATAAACGGAATTCATGAAGTTACATTTGTATTTCGAACAAACTGCAAACTTTTCAGCAACTTTTAACACAACTCTATTTACCACCTTGCATCATGGGAATTGACCAGCCAATGAACCAATTGCAGCTGACTGCAGTATGCAGATCGGGGTTGGGCTAAATGTGGGCCCCTGCAGAACTGCCCAGGAAACCCTGTTTTAGCGTGGAGCATGCGCAGAGTAATTGACCTGGCCTCAATTGGAGTCTAACTACAATTTCAAAGTGGCGTCAACATACATTTTGAATTGAGACCAACTAATCACAATAAACTTAATACAGTGAGTTGAAGTGACTACTTTAACAAAGTTTACAATGCCATTATGTATTTTTTGTTCTGTTTAATTGAAAATCAAAGTAAGAGGAGCAATTTCAAGTTCTCGTTTTTACAGTGCAGCTACACCACTGACAAACATAACAGTGAAAGAAAAAGGCCTCCCCAGGAGTTTGCAGGGTTTATCTTTTTGACCTTCTGCCCTGTGCTGTTCTACCTGATATGTGTGAAGTTGTTCCTGAAGTGTTCTCAGCCATGTGAGAAAAAACTGAGAGCATTTGAAGACTCCCTCCCTGTGCCACACAGCAATCCTCTGACAACAAGAGGTCATGTCGTTATTGCCTCCCTATAGGACAAGAAGCATCCAGACGAGCGACCTAATCAGAACATGGACTCCCTGGCTCAATCATCCCTGTCAGGGGCAATAATTATTCTACCGTCATCTTAATTAAAACTTGGCCTGGTAATTAAGAGTTATTGTTTACCTTGCAGGGGCAGCATTGATATGCATGTCATCACTCACTATTCCTGGCTTCCATTGCCCTTCTTCTGCTTTAGGCTACAGACCTGTTACTCTTCTTTTATTGATGCTCTTTTCCTGTCAGAGAGGCAATTATGGGCTTGAGGGGAACCTCCACCAACACCCAATTATCCCATGTGTTTGCTGATCGTCCCGAAATGGACGGCGGTGGAACGCTTTGATGTGTGGAACACCTTCCCAGGAGCTAAAATAGTGAAGGAAGAAGAGTACTGACAGGAGGAAAGGCAAATAGGGGTCAGGGATGGTGCAGAAGGAAGGGAGGAAGGGAGGGGTGGGTGCTGCAGAAAGGGTGAATGGAGGGAGAGGTGATAGGGCAGTTAAAATATCCTCATCATCTTCTCTGAAGATCATTGAGAGAAGCCGGGGCAGAGGATCTGTTGAGAGAAACCAACACAGTTATGAGGTACAATCACAGGGGCACATTGTAAAGTAACAGACTTTCTATTGCAGCTCTTGTATGTTTTATGGAGTCTAAAGGGAAAGCATTTCTACTTGGTTTGCCTGTGGTTTGCGTCCATACTATCCACACACACGTTACTAACTCCTGCTTTAAAATTAATAATAATTTTCATGTGGCTATAAAAGCCAGCAATGACGCTGAGTACTGCTGTCATCTTCACTGTGGCTGTAATATTTGGAATGTTAGAGATTAAACTTTAGGGGACACATTTTTTTTCCTTGACACAAAAGCCAGAGCCTGACCTGAGGAGTATGTCATAGATTTTTAAAATCATCCTCCATTTCCTTGTAGTCTATCCATCTTCCTCTCCTCATGTTTTCAAAACATGTATATCACTGAAATGTGAGATGATGGGTTTTTCTGTGTAACTTATTCAGTAAATGACAATATATTGCATATCTAGCTAGGCCATGTCTTATCTATACTATAACCTTAGATAAATGGCATTTGTAAAACCAGTGCACCTAGAGCAATTCTCAACCTAAACTTACGATTTGTAGTTTGTTTCATAGTCAGTATAGGCTGTTTGTATTCGTAGACTGGGTAGTTAGGGACATTGCAAACAAATGTCCCTAACTACCCAGTCTACAAATACAGTATAGAACAATAAGCTATACAATACCACTATATTCTTGTCAAAAACTATATAAACTCTGTATGAGTCAGAATTGCCCAGACTATGTCTATGACATTCAAAATCTCTTCTACTGTTTTCTAAAGGTAATCCTTTTCAGGGATCGTCTGATAAATGAAGAAAAGACAATTTGGCTGTTGTGGCTGTTATGGGCTCACTCCCTCTTTTAAACCTAATTTAATAATGTGACAGATAGTCATGTTGTAGCGATAAACCCAGACCTAACTAATCTCTATAAATGTTATTCCAGAATCTGTAGCCACGGGACAAGATTTTTGTATTGGAAGTGTTGTGGGTCCGTTTGTAGTCTGAGCAGTATTAACTTATCCCGATTGAGCAGGCTAGTGCTGGGATAAAGCTGACATTGTCCCTTTCCATCTGCTATCTCCGCTATCTGCTTTGCAAGGGCACACTTCACTGCATCCGGGGCTTAGTGCCACCCAAGAAGATTGTGATGGTTTTGCTAATCGGACCAAGCGCACAAAAGATGTCTTGGCCTGGATATTTGCTGGCTACACTGGAAACCCCAAAATATTGGCCAATGCACCCAGAGGGTAAATTGTTGTCAGACTGATAGCCGATGGGTTCCGAGATTGAGATTAAGAGAGTTTCATCGAAATCGTCCAATCCAGGTGGCTTAGCTTCCTAAATTTGTGAAAGCTGTTTCTTTAACCTATCTACATTGACAAAGGATGTCCAAACTAGTTATAGATTTGGAGTGCAGGGGCAGTGTCCAGGGCAGTCTTGGTGTAAACCATAGTCTTGCTTTGCCAGACCATCCTCCATAGCGCTGTGTAGGAGGGTCTGGCTAGTCCACACAGCATTCCGGGATGGGAGAAAATCGTGCTCTGGTTTATTGGCGTTTCTTTAAACCAATCATTATCGTCATGGGCGGTGCTAAGCACCGGCAGCAGGCCTGGTGTCGCTGCAAAATAGCCTCGGGAAGGAACTTGTTTTGATGGAACATGTGTATGTTCAAAAGTGGTTTTAGTCGTGCAACAGAAAACTCAGATTGGACAGATAGTCTAGCTAGCTGTCTGGATTTACCCTGCAGAGATCTGAGGAGCAGTTAACCATAGTCCTCACAAATCCACCAGAGTTTAAATTGCCAACATATTATCACAAATCATATTAAATGCATATGACACCGTGCTATACACTGATGTGAAAAATGCATTAGAAGTCAAAAATTAACAAAGGAAATTAAAAATGTTTAAATTTCTCCTTACTCACTCTATGTTGTTAAAACTAACAATGTACTTTTGCCAATAGATACAAACTAACAGATACAGTCTTGTCATCTTTGTAAATGGGCAAAACATGTAAAATGTGGAAGAATTTAAATACTTGGGTGGTTTTGATCCAACTCTTGCAAATTTTAGACATAAGAAACTAAGAAACCTTTTCAAATGCAATGATTCTTTTACATTTTTTGTACTGTATGACAAGTTGGTCTCAGGCAGGTAAAACAGCCTTCCGACCTCTCGAATCATGATACAAAATGTGTCAATTTCACAACTGTAGCATATTCACTAAAAATATGTTACAATTTGAAAATGTAATCTTGCACTGAATGCTTAATCTTTAACATCATTCCTAATGCTGCTCCAACTCCCATGAGGAACTTTGAACACCCAGCTCAGAAACAACACAAGACCTATCTCCACAGCACTTTGGAGCACAGAAGCATTCTAGGAGAGGAGAAAAAAAATGCTCTAGGTTGTTTGCATTTCTTTAAACCTTTAACGTTATTTTAGAGCCCCCCACAAAGATGAGATTATAACTCAAGCCTTGTACTAAACACTCCCTGTAGTTTTAAAAAGGTGTCAATAAATAGTTTTCTTCCTCTTTGACAACAGCTGCTGTGGTCATCTTAGATTCGAGTCAGTTACAATAGAAACAGTTTAAACCACTCTTGCTGCATGAGACATTTCTCCTCTATCACCCATACTGTATGCTCTGTTCCAAACACATCGTTCAGCAAAAATATCTCTAAATACTCAGATTCTGTCTCAGTGCTCGCCTACAACCCAGTAGAGCTCTGAGCAGGTGTAGGTTGGTTTACTCACAGCAGGGATCTTCAACGTTTTTAAGCCAAGGACCCCTTAACTGTAAGAGAGACGGAGCAGGGACCCTCTACTACATATATTGTATAAAATGTTGCATATTAAACTGGGCCTACAACAGAGATGTTCACAAGACATTTTTTTGAAGTCCAAGTCAAGTCTCAAGTCTTTGAGGGGAAGTTCAAGTCAAGTCTCAAGTCTTTTGCCATGAGTCCAAGTCAAGTCTCAAGTCTGATCTGTCCCTAACACTGTATTGTTAAATCTTATGAATTCAAAGCATGTCCCGTAGCTACCATCCATACAGTGCAGTATCAAAATCAGTTGTAGGAGAACTTTATGGGGTCTACTGCAATGCAATCTGAAGAAATGCAAATTAAGGACTCTGTTTCAATTTCATAACTGTATTTTTCAACATTTTGGTATCTGCACCAAAGAATACATGTTTGTCTGTGTTACCAACTGGCTGTAAAGCCCAACCTCATCATGCATTACATTTTTCAGTGTTCAAAGTTTGAGGAAAACATCTGTATTGAAAGTTAATACACCAACCATGGTGCAAACATGTGAGAACTGATACTTTCCGTATTGCTATTTAACAACAAGAAAAATAAAAATTGGAATGAAAATGAATTGGAAAAAAATGAAGACATTCTAATCTTAGTCTTAGTCTAATCTTCTGCTACTGGTGAAATATTAACTTAAGTCTGTCACATCATATGGATACAACTATAACAATACAATTTGCCTGTCCCCAGCATTAGCACAACACTTTGCGATGGTTAGCTTGTTACCTGTGGCGATATCTGCTAAATGTAACGTCTCTTTCACATTAGCGTGAGTGACTGACCTATCTGGGTGCTTTTTGAGATGTCTGATGAAGTTCGATGTTGTTGATCCAGCGTCATGTATCTTGGTGCCACACTCCTTGCATGTAGCTGTTCACTTACTGCCACTGTTTATGAAGTTATTGTAAGCAAAACTAATGACAAAAGGCACAACTGCAGGAGGACTTGGTGTCGCCATCGTCGCTGCATTTTTTGATGTGTGCGCGCGCCGCATAGCGCATGCGTACATTGCACATTACGGCAAAGGCCAAGGGACACGCAGCTCTTCATGTGTTTCCCCAATGTATATGCGCCAATAAAAGAAAATAAAAATACATAAATCAATTTAGATTTAAAAAGCAATAATTGCATGAAAATTGCAACTCGGTTGTTGACGAGTCTCGAAGCTCGAGTCCGAGTCAAGTCTGAAGTCTTTTGGGTCGAGTCGCAAGTCAAGTCTGAAGTCTTTTGGGTCGAGTCCGAGTCAAGTCTGAAGTCAGCTGTTTGTGTGACTTAAGTGCGACTCGAGTCCGAGTCTCAGACTCGAGTCCCCATCTCTGGCCTACAATAACGTGTAGGGCGGCCCAAAACCTTTATACATACCTTTTTTGTATAAGCTATTAAAATAGTTGTTGGAATGATTTTATAAATCTTGTTTTAATGTTAAACATACATGTGGCACAGTGAATCCTTAGGAATAAGCTATCTGTAGATGGCCTTAGTGACTACCTTATCTATAGGCCAGTAAACCTATCATCAGTGGGCATTTATATTTGCTAGTAATATGTTGGATTCATTTTAGGACTTTTTTAATTAAAAAAAAAAAAAAAAAAATTATCATTTGGAGCCCCCCCTGCATTGACTCTGAGGACCCCCCTGTTAAAGATCCCTGCATTAGAGGATCGTCCACCTGTTTTCTTCATCTGTCAACACTGCTCTACACAGGGGTGAAATGTGGAAAAAGTGAAAGGTTGTTAATCATTTCTGTTCTTCACAGTGGGATTGTAAAAAACTGATTATCATGAAGCAAACAAGTCCTGTTCAGAAATACAGTGAACATCTGTTGCTGTTCAAGGCAGGCTGGCTGCAGTTTCTGTCTGCTTTCTTTAACATTTGTGGATCTTTTTCAGTTAACTCAGCCACCAACCAACTGCTGTGTCAAAGCAGACAGCTCATCAAGATGACTGACAAGCATTTGGGCAGAAACTTGACCAACTGTGAGAGGAGGGCAATCACCTCCTGCCCCTTTTGAGCTTCGTCATTTTGGTATTAATGTGATTTCCATATCTGCAGGAACACTGAGTCATTCAGACTAGACAGCTGGAACACACCGCAAGTGTCGCATAGCGTAGATACGTGCCTGATCGTGCACCTGGCCATTCATACCGGACGCGTATTTCTACGCACCGGTCACAGCTCTCTCTCTCTCTCTCTTTTTCTCTCTCTCTCTCTCTCTCTCTCTCTCTCTCTCTCTCTCTCTCTCTCTCTCTCCGATAGAAAGAGACGAGTGGGGAAAACTGTGGCTATATATGTGTGTGCGTGTGTGTGTGTGTTTTATTTTTAATGTGTTTTATTTTTGTAAAGTATCCGACTACACTGTGGTCTTCCTGTATGTGATTACCTGCCTGATTTAGAACCCAACCCGTCCGCTGTATACGGCGCTCAAAATGCGTACAGATAACACGCCACTTGGCTTAAGAAAGTGGGCGTGTATGTTTACAAGTGCTGTCAGTTAAACACGTTATTAACGACGTTAACGCAAACCCATTTTAACGCCGTAAATTTTTTTATCACGAGATTAACGTTCTTTTTGGCCTAGAAAACGTAGTTAGCATCAGTTATCAGCATATGATTTTAGGACTGTGTTGTTTGTCATAACACAGTCACAACACAGTCTTTTAACACAACCCTAACCCTTTTTACTGTTTTTGTCATTTGGGACATTGTCCACCCCCTTTTCTGTCCAGGAGAATTGTTATATTCTGTCCTGCTGTGGCATCTGGTTTTTGGACCATTTTGTTTGTACTGTATAAGCAAAGTGTTAGTGTTACATCTCAGTTAGGTTAGGTACTTGTAGGAATTGTGCAATAGTGACAGATTCACAAATTTTTCTTTTGTTTACAGTAAGGGACCGTTCGGTATTTATGGAATGGACCATCGGAGGAAAATATGGGAGGGTCATGTCTTTTTATTTTTTGCTGAGGGGAGGGTCATCCAACATTTGTATTCATGAAACAGCAAAATTTCAAAGTGGCTTGTTTGGTGCATATTTTTCCATGTAGCTCCATGTAGCTCTCTGTCTCTGCCCTCCTTTGCTACCAGATGGTCTGACCCATGAGTTTGCTGTGGGGCAGGGGGAGTTGCCCCCTGGTGGCCGAAACGGATAATTGCATTGTTTAAAAAATTTGTGGAATTATACACTCTGGCATGATCAGATATTTTTATAAATATCTTAAATAACACAAAACAACTAAATGGTGGTAGGTTATACATCAGAGTTCATATACTGCTGTAGTGAAAAAAAATATTACCTGGCTGACGATGGGAGCAGCAGGACGCAAAAAGTTAAAATGACTGTTACACTATGTCTGATCATCTTACCGTGCCAAGGTTGCAATAAAGGTTTCCTAAATGCCACATTTGATGTCAGCTTACTAATTGATTGCGGGTTTTGTGTAGATTTGGACTTTTATACGTTTATTCCACTTTGTTTAAACGGCGAAGTGGAGGAAGCTTAGTGACGAGTCCATAGCAACCAGTTTGTGTGTTGAATGTTAGGCTACCCAGAGTGCCTTGCTGAATGGTCTTAATATTTTATTGTTTTATTTCATGTGAATACTAGTTTACTAGAGGAGTAACTTAGTATTTGAAGTAATGCAGTAATGCAGGAAGTGTGCATTTAGTTTCCATGCTTATTGTGTTTCCACAACAATGTTAGTGAGTAAATCTACTGAAATGGCCCCCACACCATAACAGAGGAGTGGGATGTGTAAGATGAGAATGCAGAGGTTTAGTCATGTATGTCATGGCTGTATAAAATAACAGGAAAATGTGTATATTTGCCAAGTACAAACCAGTATAGAAGGTATCAATAAATTGTCATGCCTTTTTTCCAAATTGTTTTGGAGGGTCATATAAGTTTTTTTATCGGTGAGGGGAGGGTCATGTCTTTTTTGGCGGAAGGTCCCAAAACTCCTCCGGATGGCCCCTTAAATAAATAACAAACAGTCCCTAAATAAATAATAAACAATTACAAATCTTAAAGCCAAGTTCATAAAGTAATTTTCTTTGCATTCATTTGATTCCCAATGAAGATCCACTGGTAAGAATGGCTTTCCATTGTTAATATGTGCTTAAAAACCGTTCTGAAACGCAAAATAATAGAATTTTATTCATGTGATAAAACATGCGATTAATCGTGATTAACTAGAGAAATTTGGCGATTAATCGCGATTAAAAAAATGAATCGTTTGACAGCCCTAATGTTTACACAAAGTCATGATGTCATGTTACCAATACCCATAACAATGAAACTTGTGTGTGCTGGTGTGACTGTGTGTAGGGCCAGCTGTTGTATGAATACAATTTAGGCTGATGGGAACAGCCAGTTCTGGTATTTCTTGGTCCCAGGCTAGACTGTTTGATGTTTTAACCCTGTGAGTTATTCAGAGATATTCAGTCATCACCTTGGCAGCAGTCTTTGCTGGCACCACTCCAGGCTCTCAGTGGCTGGTGAGGACATTAGGTTTCCAGACTTGATGAAAGATACGATAGTAGGTGTCCAGTAATGAGAACAAACCTAAGACAAATCTGGCAACAGCTCCTGAAACAGAAAAATCTGGTAGTTTGTTCAGGGGACTGTGGGCTTGCGATGGAGCGAGCGTTTTTGTGAGTTTTCCTCTGCTTAGCTCAGTTACAAGGACATGGATGCCTCCAAGGGAGCAAATGAGGTGAAAAAGGAAACGGAGATGAGTTTAGAGTAATTGGTGTGTTAACACCTAGACAGTCACTATTTAATGTCTGCTAAAGTTGCTCAAAGATCACTGTTGTTGTTTTTTACTCCTGTGAGACATTTGTTCACTTTTAGATGATTAGAAAATAAGTTTCAGGACAAAAACAGAAAATACTGTAGTGATATTGTCCTGCTCCCACCAAGTGGACTGCTCCATATTTTACACTACAACATAACCTCCCTCAAACAACTGCTGTTTTTCTGCCCTTTGCCTAGAGTTGCACATGATTTCTGACCCTAATCTGGACAAAGGTGTTGAGCTGCAACATAGAAGGTCTCATTATAGAAGTCCACCAAGAGGGTGAACGTAACCCTGAGCCAGACAACTCATTCACCCTTCATTACTACAGGTGATTCTGGATGCAGCAGGGAGAAGAGATGAGGATGTTAGGAGCCGTGAGGGCTTCACAAACAGGACGTGACTGGCAAGCCAAAGACCTCCCACTCTGTTTCCACACACTGAGGTACAGGATCGGTACACTGCCCCGCTGACCCTGGCTCAGCAGCCCCCCCACACAAAGCAGGATAATCTTGTAGCCGGTATTACAATGCATATTACTATTATCTCCTTACCTTTCCCAGTTACGTGGGAAAGAAACACAATACTTCAGTAATTACACTGGAATTCCCCAGGCCTGCTGTCAGAATTGAAAATCTTAGCAAGTGGAGATACTGTCACTAATTCTGCATTCCTGTAACATAAAGATAAGGTTATCATTGTAAAATGTAAGTTGTATGCAGGTCAGAATGACCTTTCCATGGACCCAAACCCCTAAAAATCCAACTGTCAAAGCACCTGATGACAAACATGCCCATGCCTAACTAGTGCCAAAATAATCTTGTCCCATAATGGATAATGATATGAATGCCTCAACCCCAACAGGCTGAGTTCAATATTCAACTAGGTGAGCTGAAAGTAACAGATCGAAATAGACTAGTGGAGGGCTGTGTAGTGAAGGAAATATGTTGTGTAGAATTGACATTCAGACATACTGTATCTCAAAGATTGTTGCTCTTTACGAATAGTGAAATGAAATGTGGTGAAGACTTGATTTGATTTATTTGTACAATAAAACAACAGAAACACGACAGCAAAAGAAAATTGATAAAGATAATTGGATCCTAAATGAATAATCAATTATATACAGGGTAACACTTTATAATAATGGTACATGACATATCATAAAGTCATGCATGACTTCATGCATGAAAAAGCATGAAATCACTCATTCATCATGAACTATCAGTAATGTACAGGGATTAATATGCATGACTTAAAGTGCTCATATCATGCTCATTTTCAGGTTCATAATTGTATTTAGAGGTTGTACCAGAATAGGGTTACATGGTTTAATTTTCAAAAAACACCATATTTTTGTTGTACTGCACATTGCTGTTGTACTGCACATTGCTGCAGCTCCTCTTTTCACCCTGTGTGTTGCGTTCTCTGTTTTAGCTACAGAGTGAGACATCTCACTTCTGTTCCATCTTTGCACATGCAGAGTACCAAGGTAAGGACTACTAGCCAGTCAGAAGCAGAGTATGATGGCATGCCACTATAGCAGCTAGGCGAGCATTATAACACGTGTTACAAAATTAGGTACATTTGTCACGGAAGTAAAGGCTGGACTACAACAGAGCTGTTTGGAGCAGTTTGTGAACAGTGTTCTCTGTTGGAGATGGTAAGTCCCTTACTTTTGGCTTTTTTACTTTGTAAACCTATAACATGCACAAAAAGATATTTGACACAATAAAGGAAAGGGAAAAAGCCAAAAAGCATAATATGAGCACTTTAATGCAGAAACAATACGTTAATTAATGCATCAATTGAGGTTTTTGAATCATCATGATTTCTGATTTATTAATGATGTTCATGTCTTCTTCCTATCATATCTGTAACTAAACATTACTTCTTCATTACTTCATCATCATGTTTGTGGCCCTTCAAATTAAGTTAGGTCATCACCTGGTCCAGTGGTGCAAAAAATGGGTATGCGCTATATGCGGCGCATAGGGGTGCAGAACCATGGGGGGGACCAAAGCGATGGTAAAAAAATGTTTTTTAAATAAAATTAAAAACATTGGTATTTTCTATATGTAGCTGCTGTTGTGCCTTTCTAAATCATTTCTACATTTCCTCAATGTTATATAACATTTTAGAGGACTAACAGGCTAGAGTAGGCGTCCTGTCTCATAAGATTCCATCATAGAATGTTGACATAGAAGAGGGAGCGGGGGGGGGGGGGGCGCCGTGAGCACTGAGCGAACAGGTAGGAGCGTGCAAGTAGTGAGTTTTCGTCTATGGAAAAAGATGGATAAAGCAAAAAAGCTGTTGGGGAGCTAAAAATAGAAAAAGAAAGAGGGAAAAGGAGACGGCATGTCAAGGGATGCGACAGCAGTTAAATAAGTGGATGGTGAAAGGCAACAGGTAGGATTTAAAGTGTGACGTCTGTGCTTGGAGGCTTACAAATATTCATGTTAACAGACTAGCTAGCGTTTGCTAACACTGGGAATGTAGCAGCCAAATGGGGGTTTACCATGGAATCATGCATAGATTTGTTACCAAACTCGGAGGCTTGCAAATATTCATGTTAACAGACTGTTCTCAGACTAGCTAGTGTTTGCTAACACTAGCAGCTAAAGTGGGGTTTACCGCTAGCTTAATGCAAACCAATGTTGCTGATAGCTACATTTAGATTTTGGTTATACCCTATGGTACCAATCCCATGCATGACATATCTCAATTTTATTAAGGTAAAATAACAACTGGTAAATATAAGGTAGCATCCACAATAAATGACAAAAAGCTGGAAAACATAACTTATGCAATAACTGTGGTTTACCATGGAAACATTAATAGATTTTGTTTTACCATTAGCTGTTAGCTGTGCTGTCAGACATACAGGCTATAGTTACATCTGTTGGGTGACATGGAAGCTGCAATTACAGGGTCACATCTCTCTCTTTAAAGGTCTGTTTTAAGTGGCTCTCCATATTTCTACTTTTTTAAATCCAAAGTGAATGTAATTTCAACAGCAGCACAACCTTACTGCATAATAGTTGTCTTATCAGATGCCATCACTACGCTGATAAGAATTCAGGTGTGAGGATGGTGGAGCAGGAAAGACAGGGGAAGGCAACAGGTAGGTCTAACATTAGGTGGAATCATAGGGGGAGCCACTTGATACCAACAGATTAATTTCATAATATTATTAATATGAAAAAACTAATATGGAAAATATATTACATAATGTTTGTTTGACAATATGTCTTAGTGGAAAAGAACACAGGCAAGGAGTAAATGAGGCACACATGAGGTCGGCGATGGCATCACGTAGAGATGAGACCAGTGATTACATCAGGTAGGAGTTCTATTAGTTAGACCACACAAAACTAAATGTCCAGTTCAAGCTCCGAGTCCTCCTCACTTTTGTTTAATTTTGCACTTTAACGTTAGTGTTGCTTACAGATGAAGTCTGATTACTTCTAATGCCAAATCGAAATAATTTAACATGTTTAGTTATATGCTATTAGGCTAATCTTGCCATTGTGAATGAAAAATGCATTTCTCTATCAAAACCCGGCGCACGTGGGAAATATAACAATTAGCCTATGTCTGACAGCGTGGACGTAGTAAACAAATCAGACAAAAAATGTAAACATCTGCAACGCATATGCTCGAATGCCATCAATGATGATTTATTTATTGTAATGAAAATAAAGTACATTTATATATGTTTGTATATATATACCATATAATTATTTAGAATTATGGTAGCTCTACAGTGGCCGATATACTTTAAAATAAACCTTTATTATTTAAACCCCATACATAATGATGTCCGGCACACTTATTTATTTATTTAATTTTTTTTGTGGGGGGGGGGGGGGGGTGCCAAAATTGTTGCTGCATACCCCTCTGACACTGGGTAGTTGCACCAGGGGCGTCAGTGGTCCATCTTTAAAATTGATTAATAAGATATGATTTATCAATGTTAAAGATGGACCAGGTCAGCACTTTATTTGAAGGGTCACAAACATGATGAAGTAATGAAGAAGTTATGTTTAGTTAACCATGATTACAACACTACAACACAACAATTCTTCAGAATATATGTACACTGACCGTGACTGGTCAGGACTTGAACATCATTAATACATCAGAAATCATGATGATTCAAATACCTTAATTGATGCATTAATTAATGTATTGTTGATGCATTGTCATGCATTAAATACTATTAGTCCTTGTACATTACTGATAGTTCTGTTGTGATTGTGTATGTTTCTGTTCTCCTGTTTTGATTGTTTATCATTCTGATGATTGTGTATGTTTCGGTTTTCCTGTTTTTATTGTGTATTCTGTTGTAGTTGTTTATATTTCTGTTTCCTGTTTTATTTTGATTGTCTGTTTTTCTCCCTTGTCTTGTCTAGTTTTACTTCCTGTGTCTTCCTGCCTTTTTGATTACTCTGCCCACTCCTAATGTGTTGCACCTGTTCCCCAGCCCTAGTGTCACCTGTTCCTTGTTTTCTCATTTACCCTGTGTATTTAGTTTCTGCGTTCCCTTTGTCTGTTGTCAGATCATTTTGGTTGTGTGGTAGCTCTGTGTGTCAGTTAAGTCAAGTTCCGTGCTTCCTGGATTTCCTTTGGTCTCAAGCTCCTGGTTTGTGTTCTTCTCTTGTTTTTTTGGAGTCCCTGTTCCTGTTTTCTGTACTTTCGGGAAGAAGTTTTGCCTGTTGCTCTCAGGACTCCTTCTGTTGGTTTGTACTTTTATTTTTGTGGAATAAACCCTCCTGCTTATCCCACTCTTGCCTGCTCTCTGCTATTGAATCCTCCTTTTCCTGAATACCATAACAAGTTCATGATGAATAAGTGAATTTATGCTTTTTCATGCAGGAAGTCATGCATGAATCCGTGATAATTCATATACCATTATTATACCGTGTTACCATATACAGTATATATTATGCAGTGTGACCCAACATTTTAAGCTCTAAAGGGACATGGCTCTTAGTACATGCCTAAACAAAATTTCAGTTGGGGCAGTTGAGAGGCAGGCATGTCTGTGGTGAATGCTAGCAGAAAGGGAGGCCTAGAGCTGGATTAATGCCACGATCCAGCACAACATCAGTTCTGGGTTGGAGATCCAGGAGATCCCCCTCCAGGAGAGGATCATGGTCAGAATCTGTATCATCTTAACCACCAACAAAAAGAAACTATAAAGGGGTAATGTGAATGTTTTCCATTTGCATATCTGTCACTAAAATGAAAGCAGCAGAGGCAGGAACAGTTTAAAAAATTGACAGCAGCTAGATTTTGGATGTAGTCTACAGTAAAGGGAGGCAAAGGAACATGCACTGGAGGCAATTCGACACTGGTGCCCTCACCATCAACGAGTATATTGAATTGTGTTTGCAATGTCTCAGCTATGTCTGCATTTCTTTATTAAGTGTCCCAAAATGAAGAATAAAATTGTTGGAGTGAACATGATTTATCTTGCTTTAAGATCTAGTCCACTATCAGACAAAATAATGGACATATAATGAAAACACATGATATGAGAATGCTTCATCCTGAACCCTTACCAAAATCCATTGGACACTTTTTCATGAAAGGCAGGTTTCAGTTATTCAAGGTATGAATCAAATGTACTTTGATATAAAACTTTAGCAGAGTTTAGATGTGCTGACTGGTGGGAGGTCTATTCTCTACTATTCTTCTGCTGTTTTCTCTGACTTCAGCTAATCAGATGGTGCATGGTGAATGTTAACATGGAGTACGGCCACCCCCAACTCGACACCACAGAATGGAAAGTATAATCTCCCTGGCTCCCACTCCCTCTGCCGCCCAACCCTCCGCGCCTTGCCGTCTGCCTCCTCAACCACCGCAGTACCAAGCCAGCAGGGTGGAAAATTGTGTCTTGTCATTTAATTTCCCCCAAAAAACTTTGTTTTTACAGTATTAATCTTTCTGCTATGCTCCACTTAGGTTGAAAGCTCAGCAAAATGAAGCAGACTGTATCTGTAGCTGCAATCTGTGGGGACGAGTTTGAGAAGGCACAGAAAGATGAATAATGATCAGCTGCCTTTTTCGCCTACATGTTACCATTTGCTCCTCCAAGGAAGCCATAAATTACCCCTATCCAAGGCCTCAGGTACTTCACTGAAATGCATCATTTTTAAGAAAATAACAACCTCATTTGCTTCCAACAGGAGGACACTGTGCCACTGTGTTCCCATCAATTGTTTGATTAACCCAAGCACAAGCTTTGTTAAACAAATTGCAAAAGAATCATGTCCTGATTAAATGGGTAACAAATGAAATATAGGTGCAAACATTAAAGATAAAATTGTGCCATATAATTTTGAGTTTACATGCGCTGAATACACAGGCAGTAGTGCAGAACAATAACCAAAGACACAGACATCACACCACAAAATGACAATGTGGCCCATACATTTGTAATCTTAAACTGTATGATGACTCTGGGTTGTGTTGGCACCAGTGTTGGGGTAGTTACTCAAAAATGAATAGATTACACTTACATTACTAGTTAATTTAAAAAAAATGCTTTACTTTACTATATTACTCACTGCTGAAAGTAACTAGTTACACTACTAGTTACATTACTTTTGGATTACATCACCTGAGATGCACCAAAACTTACTTGCCAAATAACAATATAAAGTTAAACCTCATGTATGCCCAGATCAACACAAACCTGTGTTATAATGAGGGCATACACAAGATCAACAAAGTTGTGAACATCAGCACAAAATTTGTCAAGAAGTACTGGCGGCCGTCCGCTCTTCATTATCTGTATTTTGCCCAGTATGTTTCGAAAAGACATGTTTTGTGTTTTCCCTGTCAAAACAGGCAACTTTTCCTCCACTATGTATGCTGCCACAAGCCGACTTATCTCTGCTTTGTTTACCTGCTGTTGACTACAGTCTTCGCTGCTTGGCAGGTGTTGGCAACATGCTCTTTCATCCGTCTCGACGTCACTCAGGGTCCGGTATACTAAACTAAAATGTCCGAACTTCAAACAACAGACGATTTCCTGTCTCAGTAAAACGTTACTCAGCCAGTCAACTTAAGCTAACATTAGCCTTGTAGAGATCGTGGGATTTCCCAAACTGAGTAACTACCACACATAAACTTAGCACAAAAAGTAAGGAAATTTGTGTTTGGTAGATTATTTCTCTGTGCTAACAATGCTTTTTGGCAATAAATCTTATACCGTTGGAAAGCCTGTTTAGTTCCCTTTCAAATGGTGCCCCATTTGTAAGGAACATGCATTTGTGGGATGATCAGCAGCGCTGAGTATGTGTGTTGCGCCCATTAAAAATTTGCCAAATCTTCTCTGCATTGCCAAACAGGTTATTTTGCTGTTGCTATTGACACTTGTTTTGAGCTTCTATTACCCTAAGGTGCTGCCAATCAGGTGTCTGATTTAGAGATGAGGTTCTGCAACCAGTGGCAATCTCATATCTCCACAGTCTGGGATTGAACTCTGTCCTCCAAGATGACAACGCTCGCCCCCACAGGGCGGGGTTTATCAGAGACTACTTCCAGAATGTTGGAGTGGAGGGGATGGAATGGCTTCGTGCCAGAGTGACCAACACAACCACGTTGGCTGACTTGCGACAAATGCTGGTTGAAGAATGGGATGCCTTCCCACAGCAGTGTGTGACCAGGCTGGTGACCAGCATGAGGAGGAGGTGCCAGGCTCTGTATGGTTCTTCCACACGCTACTGAGGCTCCTGTGAAATGAATACATTGTTAAATTGCCAATATGTCTTGTTTCTTCAAACTTCAATCATCCAATCCACCAAACACCAAACGAGTCAGTGGCAGAATAAGCTGTTTGGCATTGGCAGAGAAGAGTTGGCAAATTTTTCATGGGTGCAACACACATACTCAGCGCTGCTGCTCATCCCACAAATGCATGTTCCTTACAAATGGAGCACCATTTGAAAGGGAGCTAAACAGGCTTTCCAACAGTATAAGACATATTGCCAAAAAGCATTGTAACCACGGATAAATAATCTACCAAACACAAATTTCCTCACTTTTTGTGCTAAGTTTATAAACACCAAACTGCTTTGCTATCTCAATCTTGTAACTAAGATATCTGCTGAAAACAGTGGGGTGGTTTTGACAGCAGCTGTCATTCCAGGAGCAAACATTTGGATTCATAGCCAATAACTACTGACCTACTGACTTACTACTACATAACAGGATTTGAGGGGCACATGTGCAAAGTATCCGTATTCCAGTTATGAGTGTTATCTGCTGTGTTGATCATATTGTTTGTATGGAATAAACATCACAATATGCCTGGGTATTTATATATGCCTGGTTATTATACACAATTCTTACACAGCGGTGTGAGCTAATGAATCACAGGGTCACAAAATGAGCAGCAACCAGCAGTTGATGATATGTCAGTGAGCATCAGCCCCCAATTGAGTGTCCTCCTGCAGAGTCTGTCTGTAGTCGCTCACAGTATCAGGTGCAGTGTTTTTTTTTGTAATTTTTTTTTTATTCTAACGATCCAATGCATGCATTGGACGGCAGAGACAGACCTTTAAAAGTAGAACCAATTACAGTTAAATGATTTTCAAAATATCTAATCAAACATGATGAAATCAGTAATGGCAAGAAATTATAGAAGCAATCAGTAATTTCACCTGTGAATGTGAAGATTACCATGAATCTTGTTACACGGTACAAGTATTCATAGCTAACAGTTACAACACACTGACAACATGAACCACACACAGAATAGCCCCTATCAGTTTGTATGCATTCAACGTGAAACCTTTTTTAGCATATAGGGCAGCCTACATGGCACTGCATCATGTTTTCTCCACTAGAAGGGCAGCATAGAGCAGTGGTTCTTAAAGTGCTCATATTATACTCCTCTTCAGGTTCATTATTTTATTTAGAGGTTGTACCAGAATAGGTTTACATGGTTTAATAAGGACTACCAGCCAGTCAGAAGCAGAGTATGAAGGCGTGCCATGCTAGCACATTGACAGTGTTAAAAAGTGACGTACGTTTGTCACGGAAGTAAAGGCTGGACTACTATAGAGCTGTTTGGAGCAGTTTGTGAACAGTGTTTTCTGTTGGAGATGGTCCCTTTGGGGTGGACTTTGGGCTTTTACCCTTTGTAAACCTATAACATAGCACAGAAAAGATATATAACACAATAAAGGTGAGGGAAAAAAACTAAAAAGCATAATATAAGCACTTTTTCAATAATGTACCCCCTTTGAAATATTTTTTCAGCCAAGTACCAAATGGTAAGTGCTAGAGATGCACCGATTGACCGGCTGGTGACCAGACTTGACTGATTTTCACGTCATCGGCTAAACGTCATCGGCCATGACCGGCGACCTGCCGGTCATGGCATATGCCGATTTTATGCCGGTCAAATTCACTCGGGAGGCGCATGATTTACATCGTGTGACATCAGCACCACACGTGCACATGCAGCGTTTCTGTTATATGCATGTAGCAGCGGCGCAGTGCCGCTCCATCAGCTGTTTATGAAATGTCATGAAGTTGTAATTATACACGGCTCTGCAGAGCCGTCTGCTCTACTGATCTCAGGCTAACAGTCAGCCGCTCTCACTCTCTCCTCTGAGGCTGAACAACTGGAACATGAAAACCGCCCTCACGCGGGTCCAGTGAAATATGACAGCTACAGTTTGGAAAATAGCGTTGGGCACACTGACTTTGATGAATTTACTGTTTATCAGACCCCAGATGAGACAAGAAGCTAACGTTAGCGAACGCTACTGTCCCTCTGCCTCTGACGCCCCGCTGGCCGCTGTGTAAAAAAAAAAAGAAACGCTGTATTCCTCCGACATGCTGTATTAAAGTTAGTTTAAAACGCTTTCCAGGTTAGTGGGGATGCATAGCGCTCAAAACCAACATTAAAAACCTACCGCCAGTAGCTGATGTTAGCATCACATAAGCCTGTTGACAGCAACGGTATTGTTCATATTTATGCACAGTGACAAATAAAGCAAACTTGCTAAAAAAGGAACTACACGCTGTTTTCAGGTAACGTTACTGTGACGTTCAAACAGGCCTGTGTGTGTGTTTTGAGAAATATCTTTATACTGCAAGGCTATATTTATTTTATTTTTTATTTGTTTATATATTATTTTCTTGCCCTTACCTGTTTTCCCTGTTTTCATACATACAGAAGTTTAGTTTGCTAAATATATAAAAAAAAAAAATTTTGTTGGATATTGGATGTGAAAAGAAGGAAATGGTTTTTCCATAACATTGCACTTTAGATGTGTGAATTTCCCCCACCAGTAGTCATTTATATAGTTCTATTTCATAGCGATCGATTATCTATTAAAAAAATGTCCTATTGTTTATGAAAAATGGTAAATTTTCTATTAAAGCAAAGATAGAAAATAAATATTTGTGTGTGCTGTAAAGTGGTTAGAAAAAAATGTAATCAGAATCGGCTAAAATCAGTATCGGATGGTCAAACTCAATGAAAAATTGGAAATCGGAATCGACCTAAAAATTGTAATCGGTGCATCTCTAGTAACTGCAAAAATAAATTGGTAGAAAAAAAAAAGCCTAAAAAGAGGTATGCTACAGCACTGCACTGTCTGATTTACTAAACAACAAAAGGAGTTATTGATATTTTCTTTAAATTAATCATATTTTATCTAACTAAATGTTCCAGACTACTACCTAAAACTTTAAGTAATACTTATAAAACTAACTTTCTGTCATATTTGCTGAAACTGACTCTACAGTGCCTTGCGAAAGTATTCGGCCCCCTTGAACTTTTCGACCTTTTGCCACATTTCAGGCTTCAAACATAAAGATATAAAACTGTAATTTTTTGTGAAGAATCAACAACAAGTGGGACACAATCATGAAGTGGAACGAAATTTATTGGATATTTCAAATTGTTTTAACAGATAAAAAACTGAAAAATTGGGCGTGCAAAATTATTCAGCCCCCTTAAGTTAATACTTTGCTGCGATTACAGCTGTAAGTCGCTTGGGGTATGTCTCTATCAGTTTTGCACATCGAGAGACTGAAATTTTTGCCCATTCCTCCTAGCAAAACAGCTGGAGCTCAGTGAGGTTGGATGGAGAGCGTTTGTGAACAGCAGTTTTCAGTTCTTTCCACAGATTCTCGATTGGATTCAGGTCTGGACTTTGACTTGGCCATTCTAACACCTGGATATGTTTATTTGTGAACCATTCCATTGTAGATTTTGCTTTATGTTTTGGATCATTGTCTTGTTGGAAGACAAATCTCCGTCCCAGTCTCAGGTCTTTTGCAGACTCCATCAGGTTTTCTTCCAGAATGGTCCTGTATTTGGCTCCATCCATCTTCCCATCAATTTGAACCATCTTCCCTGTCCCTGCTGAAGAAAAGCAGGCCCAAACCATGATGCTGCCACCACCATGTTTGACAGTGGGGATGGTGTGTTCAGGGTGATGAGCTGTGTTGCCTTTACCCCAAACATAACGCTTTGCATTGTTGCCAAAAAGTTTGATTTTGGTTTCATCTGACCAGAGCACCTTCTTCCACATGTTTGGTGTGTCTCCCAGGTGGCTTGTGGCAAACTTTAAACAACACTTTTTATGGATATCTTTAAGAAATGGCTTTCTTCTTGCCACTCTTCCATAAAGGCCAGATTTGTGCAGTATACGACTGATTGTTGTCCTATGGACAGAGTCTCCCATCTCAGCTGTAGATCTGTGCAGTTCATCCAGAGTGATCATGGGCCTCTTGGCTGCATCTCTGATCAGTCTTCTCCTTGTATGAGCTGAAAGTTTAGAGGGACGGCCGGGTCTTCGTAGATTTGCAGTGGTCTGATACTCCTTCCATTTCAATATTATCGCTTGCACAGTGCTCCTTGGGATGTTTAAAGCTTGGGAAATCTTTTTGTATCCAAATCCGGCTTTAAACTTCTCCACAACAGTATCTGGGACCTGCCTGGTGTGTTCCTTGTTCTTCATGATGCTCTCTGCTCTTTAAACGGACCTCTGAGACTATCACAGAGCAGGTGCATTTATACAGAGACTTGATTACACACAGGTGGATTCTATTTTTCATCATTATCATTTAGCTCAACATTGGATCATTCAGAGATCCTCACTGAACTTCTGGAGAGAGTTTGCTGCACTGAAAGTAAAGGGGCTGAATAATTTTGCACGCCCAATTTTTCAGTTTTTTATCTGTTAAAAAAGTTTGAAATATCCAATAAATTTAATTCCACTTTATGATTGTATCCCACTTGTTGTTGATTCTTTACAAAAAATTACAGTTTTATATATTTATGTTTGAAGCCTAAAATCTGGCAAAAGGTCAAAAAGTTCAAGGGGGCCGAATACTTTTGCAAGGCACTGTATGTTCCAGTAGAACTACATGAAGTAGGTCATTTAAAAAAAATGTGGCTCCTCTGGCACCACCTACAGCCTGTAGTGCGATTTGCAAAAATCCACCGCTCCCTGTTCAGATGCACCAATCAGGGCCAGGGGGGGTGTCTAACTGCCTGGGGTTGTTTGTCTAAAAGGTGCATAGTTGTCCTCTGTTCAGGTCAGCAGAGAGCACAGGTGCTGTCAATGCAAAGCACAAGCTAGAGGACATCACTGATTGTGTCCTCATTAAAAGGAATGTATTTGATCCAGTCAGACCCTACCTAGTGACCAGAACGATCAATTTGTATGAGCAAACACAGGCTTATAAAAGACACGTTTAATGAAAACACCAATAGATGTAGATGGAGGAAGGCATTCATTCAAGTGCAGGACGGGGATCAGATGGGCTCAGGATTTCAACGAGGGGATGTAGGGAAAAGAGGGTTATACTTATTAACCTTTCTGAAATGGCTCATGAGCTGAGTCTTTATTGATGACCCGGGTTATGAAGTCACAATGATTTCTCTAGGAAGCTGAAATGAAAGGTTAAACTATTCGCATTAATTGCTCTATGAGGTTGCTTATCGACAGCTCCTTAAGCTTCAGCCAGCACGGTGAGAAGAGCAAAGATAGGAGAGGATGAAGGTTGCCACGCATTTGATGTTGCTGTGAGTTATGAACAAACTGTTTTTGATAGCACCAAGCTTTCTAAAGGGCCTATGAATAACTCAGACGGTAGGCGCAGACGACAGCCGTCACAAACCTCAAAGGATTCGATTTTCAATGAATAAAATCACTGGGGGAATTCACATGGGCAAATACAATGCATTTGCACATAAATGTGCAGCTCTTACTGCTGGGGACGACAGCCAAGTTGCCACTCTTTGTGTGACCACATTAAACAGCACAGCACTCGTGTGTACAATATGCACAAACCATGTTGGATTATACGGAACATACTGGCATATAATAAGACAAATAGAGAGTTTGGGTATTGAAAGCTGATGCTGTTCATTTTCAGGTCAAAAGATCAATAAGTTGAGGCGATATATTCAGCACTTTCTCCATAAGTATTTCCAGTGCTAGCAACAGAACTGAAGGATGCCAATTCATAGTTTTCCTTTCGTGAGATGTAAAAAGCTGAGCAAAGTTCACTGAAGTTGAGAAAACAATTTATAATCTTAAAATAGTTGAATCAAGAACTGTTTAGTCACATTGACATGTTAGAGTCAGATATACTTTCCACTTAGTTTGAAGAGTTTGCCTTCATTTGTCAGAGACTTTTCAGCTGCAGCTACTGTCATAGAGTTAGTACTAACTAAGTAAGACTTACTTGTGAGGCTGGTTATCAGTATCTTGTTAATTAAAAGCAATAGTTTAAACTTGGATACTTACATTCATCGTAATGTTTTCATTTCTATGACTATACTACAACTATGACTTAACATCTATTAAAAGTTTACTACACAGATTTAGCAATGACCTCCTGTTTTCGTTCCTACGTTCACCTATGGTCATGAAGGCTGGGTCATGACCCAAAGAACAAGATCCAGGGTACAAGCGGCCGAAATGGGTTTCCTCAGGAGGGTGGCTGGCGTCTCCCTTAGAGATAGGGAGAGAAGCTCAGTCATCCGTGAGGAACTGAGCAGCAGAGCTGTTGCTCCTTTGCGTCAAAAGGAGCCAGTTGATAAGGATGCCCCCTGGGCACCTCCCTAGGGAGGTGTTCCAGGCGCATCCAGCTGGGAGGAGGCCTAGGGGAAGACCCAGGACAAGGTGGAGGGATTATATCTCCACCCTGGCCTGGGAACGCCTCAGATTCCACCGGTCAGAGCTGGTTGTGGCTCGGGAAAGGGAAGTTTGGGGTCCCCTGCTTGAGCTGCTGCCACCGCGATCCGACCCCGGATAAGCGGACGAAGATGGATGGATGGATGGACAATATTGCTGGGCTTATGATGGACAGTTTAAAAAAAAGGTCAAATAAAAAAAAAAAATCTAAATCAATTCAGCAAAACCAGAGATATCGTCTTTTTTATTTCATGCATTCCTCCTCCTAGTTTAAACGTGGCGCCGACATTACCCAACTCAACCGCTGACAGGACGTTTTTGAGTGTGCAAATGCAATTTCGCAGATTTTTCATGTTTAAAAAAAGGATCTTACTCTTTAACAGAAAGGTCGACCTCCTTCAAAATCCTTTCCATAATGTTGTCAGACACTTAGAATATTAATCTGAGTCAGTGGCAAAACGAGCACTTTTGTGAAGGTAAATACAAGCTGGACAATTGTCCTATTACATTGTAGCTTGTTTCTCCGCTGCCGACTGCAGCGATCTCGCTTAATACTGGACTAATGTCAAAGATTGTTGTTCCCATCAGTCACTTAGACACAAAAACATAGGAAAATAGTTGAAAAAAAATGGTAGTTACCCTTTAACTAGTAGTGGCTAATTTATCCTCACACAGAAATCATCAGCCGGTTACCGAGGTCTGGTAAGCTCCCTTCTTTCAAACTCACCTCCATATTTGTATTCAGTTTCGAACTTGTCGTCTTCAGCCCTAACTGACGCTGACTCAAGTGACATCACTTGAGGAAATTTATCAGACTTTACACAGCTCCCTCTGGAGACACAAACAGCTTTAAACTACTTTTTAACATATCAAGTAGTAAACCTGTAAACTAAATTGTTGTAATTGTTGAAGCATAAAACTGGTGGAGTTCCCCTTTAAAGACACAGCAGGTTTTCATCATGTATGCTTTTTTTTTTCAAACTACAAGAATAAAGGGTCTCTGGAGAATTTTAACCCTAACACCATGTGTGCTGGGAAGTATACAAATATGCTAATCTGTATATATTATATCTATATACAGTATAATAACTCACATAAGTGTAGAAGTCTAAAAGACAAACCAGATTTATTTTAATTTACATAATATATTGAATTAATTAAACCTAGGTATTTACACTAAGTTCATCATAAAAGAGTAGTTGATCCCACAGACTGCTGTATGATGCAGATTGTGCTCTCTTGTAGAGCTAAAAGAATAACGAAATGTATGTATTATATTCTTTGTCTCTTCTTAAAGGCAAATTATGGTCTATTGTAACTTGGGCATATGAAGATAAGCTACTACTTTGTTCACAAATAAAATGGACAGACAGACACACAAAGTAAACAATAGGTCAAAGTTGAAGCAGGAAGTGGGCCTGTGAACTGTGATGGACGTTTACAACAGACAGTTTAGGTAATACTTTTACCGTTAGGCTAACCTGATCATCTACCTTATCGTGGTTCTTGACCTGTTGGACCTTTTTATAGCCATGTCTCTGCATTCTGAGAGCTCAGCAATTGGTCAGTACAATGTTATGAACTGTGAAAATAAAACCCAAGTTGTTATAAAAATGTAGCTTTCCTTTAAATTAAGGAGCGTAGTGGCCAGGTTGGCTCAGTTGGTAGCGCAGGCACACATTGACACAGAGGTCCAGGGTTTGAGTCTGACCTTTGATAATTTCCTGCATGTCTCCCCCCCCCCTCTCTCTCCTTTCTCACCTAGCTGTCCTGCTCATTAAAGGTGGAAAAGCCACCCCAAATTAAGGAGTGTAAAGGGTCTGCTAGCTTGACTCAAGCATTTAATACTTCAGTATTGTTGTTGTAAAGGCTCTCAAACAACATTGGACATTTGCAATACTATTACCAACGCATTAATGATTATGTAATGTGAAAGATGACAACTTTACAGAGATTTGTCACAGACTCTGCAGTTCCCCTCAGCTTTACAGAGATTTTTAGCATCTTTTATTTAGCTCACATTTATCTCACATTCCAGGCCTTAAACTCTGCTCTGTTTTCAATGAAAAATCTCTGATAGACCTTAACTTTGATCTGGTGAGTGCAAATGTTGCTGTCTGCTGGGTGTGTGTGTTTGTGTGTGTGTGTGTGTGTGTGTGTGTGTGTGTGTGTGTGTGTGTGTGTGTGTGTGTGTGTGTGTGTGTGTGTGTGTGTGTGTGTGCTAACATGTTGACCATTTTATAAAATGATGACGGTAAGGATAGGCTTGCTGCTGCCCCCAAGTGGCCAAAACATGAATTACATAATGCTTTAAATAAGTTCTCTTGTGAATTAACTAAGGCTAAGCCCTCCAATGTATAATCTTAGAAGGATTGATCACTTTTACTAATATCAGATATTTTTAATAGCAGGTTAATTTTGGCTTCATGTTTTAATCAAATGCTATTTGAGAGTCAGATTATGAGGTAGAAACAGAAAAGGGAACAGAATAAAAAGAGAGAACCATATCTGTGCTGGTGATTGAACGTAGCCTCTGGTGGTGTCTATCCATAAAGATAATGGTGATTGAGATGGGGGAGGCAGGTAGGGGTTGTGTGTGTGTGTGTGTGTGTGTGTGTGTGTGTGTGTGTGTGTGTGTGTGTGTGTGTGTGTGTGTGTTGTCAGGAGGCTCAATGGCGCTTCTCTGTATTTGGTGAGCTGGACTCAGAGGCAAACTGGACACAAGCTCTGCTGGTTGCTGGGTTTGGTCAAAGTGACATGAATTTCGGGGTGCCTGGGTATAGAATTTTACTCCTTGACGCAGCGGCCGCAGGTTCGATTCTGACCTGTGCCCCTGTGCTGCATTTAATTCCCCATCCATCTCCCCTTTCATGACTTCAGCTGTCCTATAAATAAAGGCCCAAAATGCCCCAAAAGAAAGTGAAAAAAAAAAAAATAGCGCAAATTGTGCGATTACATAGGGTTAGAATTAGGTTAGGGTAAGGGTTAAGGTTAGGCATTTAGTTGTGATGGTTAAGGTTAGGGTAAGGGGCTAGGGAATGCATTATGTCAATGACGGGTTCCCACAAAGATAGTGAGACGCACGTGTGTGTGTGTGTGTGTGTGTGTGTGTGTGTGTGTGTGTGTGTGTGTGTGTGTGTGTGTGTGTGTGTGTGTGTGTGTGTGTGTGAGGGAGAGAGAGAGAGCATGGGGAGAATTGATAAAGGGAGGGCTGGGCTTATTGGTCAAAGGATCGTTTATCTGCTTAGTTGAACAAAGAGTTCATATCCGGGCTGGGCAAACACCAAGCACCTGATAGCCTGTTCTGAACCTTTAACACTGACAAAACATTGTTTGGCATCACAGGAAATATGCCACAGCTGATGGAGGATTTGTATACTGGCAAGTCCACGATTGTATGCTCTGGATATAATGTCAATCTTTTTTGTTGTTGTTATTAACAATTTTTTTATTCATTTTTTAAACACCATACAGAACATACAATTTGCAACATGAACATATCCCCGTAATGACAACACCATAGTCCATCATACATGTCTCTCCCCAGCACAGAGTTTGGGCAACCTTCAGGCTACCAGTCGGCTTCTCTAATCTATGGGTTACCTACTGCCTAGTCTATAATCACAACGTTCCACTTCTGGGGTTGGTCCGCTGCCACCGGATATCCGTTACCAACTCTGGTGGATTTGTGAGGACTATGGTTAACTGCTCTTCAGATCTCAGCAGGGTAAATCCAGACAGCTAGCTAGACTATCTTTCCAATCTGAGTTGCACGAGTTAAACAACCTTTGAACGTACACGTTTCACCAAGACAAGTTCCTTCCCGAGGCTTTTTTGCAGAGGCACCGTGGCTCCGTCCGGGGCCTAGTGCCAAGACGATTGTGATTGGTTTAAAGAAATGCCAATAAACCAGAGTTCTCCACGTTCTCCCATCCCTAACTGCTGTGTGGACTAGCCAGACCCTCCTGCCCAGCGCTGTGGAGGTAGGTCTGGCAATGCGAGACTACCTACCGCCCAGGTTCCCCACCTATTTTTCCTACCAGCACACCCTGATATTGCAGGCTAAAACCATCCCTGTCTCTCTCTCTCTTTTTTTTTCATTTCATATCATGTGTCTGAACAGCAGGGTGAGCTGAGGCCAGTGGCGCAAAAAGTGGGTATGCGCTGTATGCCATGCTATATAGGGGCGCAGCACCATGGGGGGCGCCAAAGCGATGGTTAAAAAAAAAAAAAAAAAAATATATATATATATATATATATATATATATATATATATATATATATATATATATATATATATATATATATATCTTTTTTTGGTATTTTCTATATGTAGCTGCTGTTTTGTGTTTCTAAATCATTTCTACATTTCCTCAATGTTATATAACATTTTAGAGGACTAACAGGCTAGAGTAGGCGTCCTGTCTCATAAGATTCCATCATAGAATGTTGACATAGAAGAGGGAGGGCGCTGTGAGCGCTGAGTGAGCAGGTACGAGCGTACGAATAGTAAGTTGCCGTCTATGGAAAAAGAGCAAAGCAAAACAGCTGTTGGGGCTAAAAATAGAAAAAGAAAGAGGGGAAAGGAAATGACATGTCCAGGGATGCGACAGCAGTTAAATAAGTGGATGGTGAAAGGCAACAGGTAGGATTTAAAGTGTGACTTCTGTGCTTGGAGGCTTACAAATATTCATGTTAACAGACTAGCTAGCGTTTGCTAACACTGGGAATGTAGCAGCCAAATGGGGGTTTACCATGGAATCATGCATAGATTTGTTACCAAACTTGGAGGCTTGCAAATATTCTTGTTAACAGACTGTTCTCAGACTAGTTAGTGTTTGCTAACACTAGCAGCTAAAGTGGGGTTTATGGCTAGCTTAATGCAAACCAATGTTGCTGATAGCTACATTTAGATTTTGGTTAAACCCTATGGTACCAATCCCATGCATATCTTAATTTGGTTGATGGTGGATCAGGAAAGACGGGGAGGCAACAGGTAGGTCTAACATTAGGTGGAAGTGTAGGGGGAGCCACTTGATACCAACAGATTAATTTCTTAATATTATTGATATGGAAAAACTAATGAAAAATCTATTACATAATGTTTGTTTGACAATATGTCTTAGTGGAGAAGAACACAGGCAAGGAGTGAATGAGACAGACATGAGGTCGGCGATGGCATCACGTAGAGATGAGACCAGTGATGACATCAGGTAGGAGTTCTATTAGTTAGACCACACAAAACTAAATGTCCAGTATGGTTTGAAGTTCTGTTGACCAACCTATTCACTGTGGGGGGGAATAGTGCAGACAGAGATGGAAAACCACCCCCACTCAAATCACATCAACCAGGGGTTGATTGTCACAACTTGGTTGCCAAGGGCAACCGGGCAACCGTTAACATCGCTGATATACTTTAAAATAAACCTTTATTATTTAAAGCCCATACATGATAATGTCCGGCACTTTTTTTTTTGGAGGGGGGGGGGGGGCATCAAAATTGTTGCTGCATACCCCTCTGACACTGGGTAGTTGCGCCACTGGCTGAGGCAGACGCGTGTTTTCTTTATTCAATATCCTGTTTACCAGAGTGATATTGCTTCCTCTGATGTAGTCATTGTGTTCATTCTCGTAAGGACAAGGACCTCCTCTCCTCCTCCTTCATCTCCTCCTCCTTCATCTCCTCCTCCTCCTCCTCCTCCTTCATCTCCTCCTCCTTCATCTCCTCCTCCTCCTCCTCCTCATCCTCCTCCTCCTCCTCCTCCTCCTCCTCTCAGGCTGGCTGGCTGTCTTGTGTTCTGCTGTGTACCTAATCTCTGCCTGTGATTGTTAACAAGCACAGTAGTCAGTGTGAACTGTAAATGCTTTTCTGTGCTAATGTTTATGTGTTGGCTACATGTTGTGAACCAAATTGCCCCTTGGGGACATTAAAGACATTTCAACTTCAACGTCCTCTTTCTAGGTCCGACCTGCACAACATCTGAACACCCCCCCCTACAAACACACACACACACACACACACACACACACACACACACTATTTTTGACCAGTGTTTCTGGGTTATATATCAGCTGAAACTGTAGTGCATCCATAGCAGCTGACCTCAATTTGTGTTCATTTATTAATTCCCTTTTAATCACTTTTAGTACTGATTAATGTCCCCAATTATCCATAGTTTTTTCAGTTATTCTTTTTTTGTTTATTTTTCATTAATTTATTAATTTGCATCAATTTTCAAGTTTTGAATAAATATTTTTATTTCTTGATTTTCCATTCATTGATTCATTTGCTTTAATTACAGACTAAACTACTAAATTATCCATAGCTTTCAATTCTTAGTCTTTTATTTTTAAAGATTATTTTTGGGGGCTTTTCCCTTAATCCGATAGTGACAGTACATAGACAGGAAAGGGGGGAGAGGGGAATGACACACAGCAAAGGGCTTGCAGGTCGGATTCGAACCCGGGCCGCTGCCAAGGACTCAGCCTACATGAGGCGCACACTCTACTGGCTGAGCTAGATATCGCTCCATTCATTTTATTTATTTTATCTATTCATCCATTCCTGTATTTATTTATATTGACGTTCACATACTTCATGTATTCATATATAAATTCATATATATATATTGACACTCATTATATATAATATATGTATATATATATATATATATATATATATATATATATATATATATATATATATATATATATACACACACATTGTATACAATTTACTACATACACAACTCCATTGTCCATGGTTTTAGATTTGTCTTCATTTGTCATTTATTTATTTATTCATACATACATTTATTCACATTTATTTGGTCATTTATGCACCATTAACTGTAATCATTTGACATCCATTCATTCATTCATTTATTTGTAAGTAACTCAACAATCCATAGTTTTTATCAACTCGTGTTTGTTTAATTTTATTCATCAATTCATTATTTATTCCAGCTTGTCTTTATTTAATCATTCATACACCATTTATTACTTATGCTATACACCAACTTACTCATGCATTTACTTATTTACTACATACAGTATTTATTTACTGACTCGATCAATGATTTATTCATTCCTTCCTTCTGTCAACCCCCCACCATTCCTACATAATTATTTTTATTTATCCCATATTTCTCTTTCTTAGAAACATTTCATATAGCCAGAGGTTTGTAACATTTCTCAGAGTACGTCCAGTATGGTTCAATAGAAAGCCATTCCAGCTTTTCGAGCTGCTGCTATGGGGCTCAGTGGGGAGTAATGTCAGCACTCCTGCGTGGGCAGGTGATTAGGGCCGAGGCGAGAGACGTCAAATCAAATCAGATCTGAAATGTGGCATTATGCAGCCTTAATGGAGATTAAAAGCTCTCAGCGTCAGCGCTGCCTTACCTGCTTTCACCTCCACTGTTTTCACGTCTGACCAACAAAACACTAAAAGCCTCCAACTGCAGCTCCACATCAAGGCTGCACTCTAAAAGAGGGTCATTTTCCCACGGAGAACGGCACATGCTTTTAGACCTGGAATGTGAATTTGTCCATGTGTGTGTGTGTGTGTGTGTGTGTGTGTGTGTGTGTGTGTGTGTGTGTGCTGTCAGGAGGCTCAATGGGGCTACTTTGTATTTGGTGAGCTGTGCTTCCCAGGCAAACCCAGATGCAAACTGGACACAAGCTCTCCTGGTTGCTGGGTTTGGCTCAAAGTGACCTAAATATGACGCAAATTGCGCGGCACGATTGCATTCAAAGTGCAAAGATGCGAGCTGTGCAAATGGCGCAACTCGAGCGATAAACATTACGTGACGCTGTGTTTCAAAAAGCCCATCAGTGTTGAGATTCTCCTCCACAGCATACCCCTGATCAATCCAAACTCCATTTAGAAAAACAAGCATTTAAAAGGTTTTTCGCTTTTGATCCGTTTATTGCCATTAAGGGCCTTTTCACACCTGAAAGTGTGATGTAATGTTTTTGTTACATTGTATACATTTGATCCGGTTAGATTTGGTTTGACATTACTGTTATGCAAGCACAATAAAGAACTATACGTGACAAAACTACATCCTGTCGTCATCACATACACTACGTGAGCCTGCTCTCCCCGTGCTAGCGCAGCTCTTTTTGTTTTGTTGTGTTGATGACAAGCAAGACATGGGCACTTTACTTGGGTTTTGAGGAGCAGCAGCATTTAATCAGATACAAACCTACACTGTACACTGTTATTAACACTTAACAAATAAACTGCTTATTTATTCTCTGCTCTGACTGCCGACAGCTGTCTGCTCTGAGCGCATCCGCCGTCACTCTCTTGCTCAACAACAAAGCACTAAGCACTGAGCTAGTCCTTAAAGACCTCATATCATGCTCATTTTCAGGTTCATAATTATATTTAGAGGTTGTACCAGAATAGGTTTACATGGTTTTATTTTCAAAAGACACCATCATTTTGTTGTACTGCACATTGCTGCAGCTCCTCTTTTAGCTACAGAGTGAGACATCTCACTTCTGTTCCATCTTTGTTGGGAGTCACACATGGGCAGCACCAAGGTACGGACTACTAGCCAGTCAGAAGCAGAGTAGGGCGGGGCCTGACAAGCAAGCTAGTGTGATCCAAAACAAACCCGCTTCAGCCGGTAACCTATGGCTTCGGCTCAGCCATACAACCTAGACTGGAGCAAGATGTTTCAGAGTGGTAAGTTATTTAAATTAGAGATGCACCAAAATTGGCCGGTTTTCACGTGCTCAGCCATGACCGGCGACCGGCTGACATACGCCGATTTCATGCCGGTCAATGCTACAATTAAGTGACAACATAAGTTATACGAGTTACAGTTCTCAAGGACACTCACACACACGGACGCAACAGCACAGTCTCTTTTTCCTTTCTCTCAACTTTTCCGCTGTGTGTGAAGCGCATGTCCACGCTATTCTCCCACATGTAGGAACCTCGTGAATTAACCTGCAACATGTCAGCTGTTTGGAAATTCTTCAGCGTGTGTGCAGGAGATAACAAGTTTGCAATATGCAACACCTGCAAGGAAAGTGTAGGGCGTGGAGGGACGACACCAAAAACCCAAATCACATTTTTTTAGTTGATATTGGATGTGAAAAGAAGGAAATGGTTCTAACATTGACCTTTAGATGTGTGTGAATTTCCCACACCAGGAGTAATTTATATAGTTTTATTTTATAGTGATCCATTATCTGTTCAAACATGTTTCTATGTTCTGTGCAAAATGTTCTATTAAAGAAAAGATAGAAAATAAATATTTGTGTGTGCTGTAAAGTGGTTAGAAAAAATGAAATCGGCTGGCCTAACAAAGAAAAATCGGAATCTGCCTATAAAGTTGTAATCGGTGCATCTCTAATTTAAATGTTAACAAATAAATCTTTCATACTTAACATTTTAATTCTGCACTGTCTCCTCTACATGGCGATACAACTATCTGAACTCTTTGGGCCTCTGCTCTAAGTAGCTTGGTTTGAGGGCGTGCCACACTAGGAGCTAGGAGTGCATTATAACGTGTGTTACAAAGTGACGCAAAATGAGGCGCGTTTGTCAAGAGAGCTGTTTGGAGCAGTTGGTGAACAGTGTTTTCTGTGGGAGATGGTAACTTCCTTTGGGGTGGACTTTAGGCTTTTTCACTTGGTAAACATTATATGCACAAAAAAGATATATAACACAATAAAGGAAAGGGAAAAAAGCCAAAAAGCATAATATGAGCACTTTTAAAAAGGAGCTACGCTTCTCTTATAACACGATGATAGCCTGCCAGAACTTCCTATATTTGTTTCGAAACCAACCAAAAATTGCTTTCACACTAGAAACGAACCAAGCCTCTTGTGGTCGGCCCAAATTTTAGCTGTTTGGTTCGGACAGTGGTCCGGGGGAGGTTTCACACCTGTAATTTTGGTCCGGATCAAACTGAAAAGTCTGAAAATCCGGACTAAATGAGGGAAGTGTGAAAGGCCCCTAAATCATGGCAACATCTGTTTATTTTGGGTTCATATTGCCGTTGTAGCAGCAGCCATCGTAGCCCTGATTGATCCGAACTTCATTGCGAGTAATATGAGGGCAAGTAAACAGAAATGATCCCAATATTATTGGTTGTTGCTTTCTCCAGAACCATTGTACCCTGAAATAACTTACAAAAGGCCCTCACAGTTCAACTTAACTATATACTACTGACATACAGTGTACTTCTACTTCACAGGACATTTGACCACTGCATTTACCTGACAGAGAACATTACAGATTGAGATTCTACTAAAAAAAATATCACAATTTTTTTTCAGTATTTTCGTTTTTCAGTCAAATGGTCTTTGGGAGCGCTAGGGACACTTTTATGCTAGCCTCAAAATCACTATTTTTAAAATACAAAGAAGGCTCGACACAACATGAGACTTTGCTCCAATTATCCCCAGGGGCTCTACACCTTAACGAAAGCATTGACAACATTGTTTGTGTACCCAGAGTTTACTAAAAAGAAAGGTTTGGAACAACTCACCGTAGCTCTTGTTGTTTCCGTCCGCAGCCATTTTATCAGTCAAAAACAACATAACAGGGAGGAGAGTAAAGATGGAAAACTCATAAAGCTTAGTTCCATATAAATGCACGGATTATTTCTTGTTTTGTCGTTAATGAAAAACAATATTGACCTCGTAGTTGAAAAAGGAGCCTCATATGGAGTCTGTTCTTTCGCATTCGGATATCGACTCGTTTTGACTGCCGAGGTGGTAGCGTTCTCCGCCATCCAGACGGTAAAGTACACTTTGCAGTCCAGACAGCAAAGTGCTGTAGAGATGTTAAGTAGGGAGGATGTGAAGTACGGGGCAGTCGACAGAAGGCTGTGTAGCAGCATAAGTATGGCAGGAACAAGGGACAAGGCCCAGCGACAGAGTTAGTTGGCATACACAGAGTGAAGGATGGAGCTCATCTGTCAGGCCTCCACATATACTGCTGCAGAGAAAAGGAAGTATGAAGTAGAGCAAGAAAAAGGCACACAGATAAGTAGTGCAAATAAGCCATAACTTGTTCAACCTAATAAATTGATATTACAATATTGATAAAAACAAATGATTAAAAGACTGAAGAGCTGAAACACTGGAATAATAACTGAATAATAATTGTGTTTTTGCCCAAAGTAAATGCCGTCGTCTTCCTTCATTTTCTTTTCAGAGTACACCAGATTGATATACTAAAGATATCTAAATAAAATCAGTGTTATTGTCTGTGTTTTATTCTCAGTTGAACTTTTGTTAGTACCAATGTTTCCTTTTCAATGCAAACTTATTTTTGATGCTAAAACTTAGTCGCTGTTATAGCTCCATATAAAGGCACCAAACGCATGTTTGAGAAACGGAATCACACTCCTGCAGCATAAGACATGCCTTGGACTCTTCCTCACAGAGTGTTCATTAATTCAACATGGGTAATAAGGTGGTGAGACAGCTCTGCTTTGATCCACTGGACCTTTAGATCCTCTACATCCTCTCCTTTATCTCCTTCAATAGAGGGATTTAATGACCAGCCCCCTTGGCTAATTTCCCAAATTCTACATTGAAGTAGGTATTATGTCTGTGTAAACTGAGGGTTAGATGTCAATCAGGATTGTGTGGGGAGAGTGTGTGATGATTAGAGCTTTTCACTCCAGGATGCATTCGGAGACTAATCAGAATAATCACTTTAATGATGCCTCTTTCCAAGCCACGCCACAGAGCACCAGGGAGCCTCACGACTTCCTGTGTGGTCCATTTTTATTCTGCCTAATGAGATGAGAGGGGGATGAAACCCAGACATGCCAAAAGAGTTTAATGATACCAGTGTGCCGGAAAACTCACATCTGAACTATTACTCCAAACTCTTATACTGGCTCTAAGTATATATTAGCAGGGGTTAGCAAGTGGTGCTCATCAATGCCAGTTTGTACCTAGGATCTTGTGCTTTCTGTGTATTTGCTGGCTAGGCTCAACAGCCACAATTGGCCTGACCTACACAGAGTGCAACATGCCAGCCCAGCGTTCCTAGTATTTATAATCATTGGATAATTGACGTCCAGTGTCAATGTTTAGTGTCAAGACAGGAAGCAGTGTCCCCTTTATGTGGCAAAGTGGTAGCTGAAGTGCAACATGTGTGTCAACTGACGTTGTAGCACACACTCGACACCATTCAGTGAAGTGAATGTGATACAATTCCTGCTTTTCTGAAGGGGTGATGCTGGGAAATAGCACATGACACTGATACAGCACGGGTCATTGAGCTGCGGTTACCTGTTATTCTGATGGCATACATTTTTGTCTGCACAGTGTCATTCTCTACACTACAATCAGATGGCACCAAAGCAGGGCTTTTCCTAAAGAAGATTTGGCACCCCCCAAAGAGGTTTTTAGCCAGCACCAAAGGAAAATAATGAGCGCCAAAGCGTCTGATTGTCAACAGCCAGCCTCTCTTTCAGCTACTGCATTTTACACATGGCTGGCGCTGATAAGCCAGTTAAGCTGCATTGTTTTGACTGAACCCGAATGCTCTGCTGTGAAACTAGCACTAATGGGATCTCCGTTTGCAGAGTGAGGCTGTACTGGAATCTCCCGGTGACCATGCTGCCCTGGGGACCGGCGGCACAGCGCGGCGAGCTGCACTACCATCTGATGGCATCAGTATTACTTTCAGACAGTTTCATAACCGGTAAAAACATCTCATACTTGCGTTAAATAGTAGTCCAGTTCCGTGTTATTGGTTTCAACAGCTGATGCCAACCGCACAGCAGTACATATTAAAACCAGTTGCGACGCATAACATTGACCTAACTCCCTGAACAAGCTGCAGAGGCGGCTTCGTCCCCGTTCACGTAACAGCGCCAGTTAAACTACAATTAATCCGCAGTTTATATGCTTACCGAACCGTGGTGGTCCGTTACACTAGGCTACTGTATATTCAACATCACTAATACATTTAATTTATTTCAAAATGGAAAACATTACACTTCACAACGCTTTGTATTCATAACATGATTGTGTTGTTGTGCAAATTATAGCTACAACAGTAATAGCAGTTTATGTAAGTCACTTACTAAATTTCACAACTTAGGAACAAAACGTGCTCCTTGAGAAAAAAAAAGTTACCGTCAAGCCCTGTTCATATTAAATAAACAAACTGGACTTTGAGGTCAAGTAAAGTTGGATCCCTTACTTTATTATATTCCATTGTATTTAATATTTTTAATTGTTACCTGCCACCAGAATATTGTGTTTCCCTTGACATAAATAAAGACGTTTTCACCATAAATTGGTGCCTAAAAATGCGAATCAGAATGCAGAAAATGAAGTCTTTGACTCTCAAAATTTCATGGGGGAGGACCCCTGGACCCCCCAAAAGGCTCATTCCAGGTTTTTAGGCAGGAAAGGAGGGAGAGAGAGGGGAAATGACATGCAGCAAAAGGCCGCAGGTCAGAATTGAACTGCAACTGCGGTGAGGACTAGAGCCTCTGTACATGGGGCACACGCCCTACCAGGTGAGATACCCAGGTGCCCCGTTTCCAAGCAGAATTGTGTCACTACAAAATAATGCCGATGGTGTACAGGTTTTGGTGGTGTCAAATGTCGCTACGTTAATTTTCTATCTGACCAATGACAAAGTTTTTGGAAAGTTGTATTCTCCAATCACACACTTTGCCTTTAAAAAGTTGTGTTTGGTTTATTTACAAAAAAGCAGACTGTCCGCCAACAGAGAATGTGGGTAAATGGCATTCTCCGCTCCTATAGCCAGTACGGAGAGTTCCACCGACTTGTTGGTGAGCTCTGTCATCGAACTATAACGACCTCATCCACAGTTTCAAAATCATTTAACTATTGAGCCACCATGGCACTGACAATCGCTTAGATAACAGAAGCCATATGCATTCTTTGGTCTGCTCCGAAACAACTGACTTTGAACGCCTTTTCCCGACTCGCCTTCCACTCTCCACACCGCTGTCTTCAGACAAGAAGTCACCTTCTGAGATTGATAATTTGTCAGACAATTTGAATAACAATCTGAGCCTTTCAGTAGCACACAAAAAAAACTTTTAGTGGACACAAATCGAGGATGCACAATTGCCCCATTAGGTTACATTGCAGCTCGGTTCGCAACTGTCATTGCGATCTTGTTCAGTACTGGACCAATTTAAAAATAAATTAGACACAAATGGGGTCCAGGTTGAAAAAAATGAACTAAATTAATCTTTAATGTGTAAAGCGTTAGTCAATTTTCCAACTTTTTGTTGTTGTTGTGACTAACATGATAGAAAACCTATTTACTATTTACTGATTCAGTTGAAATGGAGTAACATTAGCATTCTTTTGGAGTCGTGTTTGTGTTCACTTGATGAATGGAAGTATATTTCTGATCTATATCAACTCTGAAGAAAAATATCTGGTTCTTTAGCTGCTGAATGCTCCACTATTTTCACCATCTAGTCACTAACTTTTTCACTAAAAAATAACTGCCTACTGCTGAATACCAGTTTGATGATAGAGGTGAGCTGCCATGTAACCAAAACTATGAGCTAAATGAGACTAAAAAGCTCCTGTACTGTAATCCAACAGTAAGTTTCTCTGCTGCTAACATTTCTATTGCTTCTTCCTAATGACAACACACATAATTTGAGTTGTACTCTTTCTAACCCAAAATAATGCTCAACTTATGCAAATAAAAGTTTTACCATCTAATTAACTTACATGAACTGACAAAGTGACATAACCTTTTCAGAAAATTATCATTTAATACCAAGTTGAGTGTAGCTGTGGTGAACTATGGAACACTCAATAATGACAATGATCAACTACAATGGTTTAATAAAGTTGGATTCAGTAGCATTTGTTGACGATCAGTAAGTAAGCATTAGTAGAACAGGAGTGATGTGGAGGGGATCACAGGGGCTCAAGCTACATCAATCGTCTGGCATCTATAGTCTACTACTGAGCAGCCCTCTTTGTTGGCCAAACCAGCATGATGCGTTTAATGCACATTAAATATTGAGAACATTTCCGAGGACAGCTACAGCTTCTGGAAGGCCTCTTTGGAAAGGCCCATATATTAGCTATCATGCTAAACAAACAAAACACACTACCTTAAAGCGATGCAGAGATATTGATCATTACGTAACTTAATTTATTGATTAAAAATTATGGATTAATTGTATAAAGACACTGTAGTTCTGGGCTGATGGAAAACTTTACCAGTTTTAGGAAGCATTTTCAGGAAATTAACAGGATAATCAGATTGTTGCCGAGGTTTTTGTTCACAGAGTAAGATGTATATAGCTTTGTATGGGTATGTGTACATATATAACATGTGTTTTGGCATTTTGGACATACTTCTACCTCAGCCTATATACTGCACAGACACAACTCACACATCTCATTCAACCATTTCACAAGCTGAGGAAAGGGTCGTGACATGGGTCAGAGGGTATCAGAGGTCATAAATGATGAACCAATCAATCAACTCTGCTCCTATAGGCACCTTGGTGTTCACATGGACAACACCTGGCTGGAAGGCCCATGTTCAAAGTGTGTGTTATCATTTAGAGCAGACACTCACAGTGAATCAGAGGGTTTATGTTATACAAGGCTGCAGGGGAATAGCTTCATGATATATTATATGGTTGTGTGTTGCTCTTGTCACTGTTTGTGAAAGATGAACAACAGATTTTTGCTGTGTGATGTGCAGTCTGACTACATATCACTTTTCTTATGTTGTCATCTGTATGATAAAACAATATGTCAAGTGTTATGTGTGAAGCATTTGAACTCAAGGCAGATATCCCTCTGGACAATAAAGTATCGCCTGCAACATGGTCTCCAGCATGATGTGTAAAAATGAAAACGTTGTCGTAGGACTATAGCAAAGACAAACTTCTCAACCTGGAGAGTAACATATGTCAGTCTGAAGACGATACATTACTACTGCTTTGAAATATTGACCTCTGAACCTTGAACCCAGTACATGTATGAAGGCTTGTCATTTAGCAACAGAAGGTGCTACACACATAGGACCAGCTAGGACCATGTAGGTATGGTCACCAAAGTTTACCCACTGTAAGCACTGTCAAATATGGTAATAAGCTATTTTCACCTATTTAACGATTCGATTTTTAAAATCTGATGACACCAGTGTGTTCCCCATCCCAAAAAACCCCAGGGTGTATCCAAAATTATACACTACCAACTTCTAATTATGAGAAATATTCCAATATATTTAAAAACTACAATGCCCATAAGAGACGCCACAGAAGCTGTTACAAAGCTTGTACACTTGTAGTTCTTCCGGCGTGGGTGGGAGGACATGTTTGACTCCTGTGTTTCTGCTGTCGGCCGTGAATGGGCTCCATTCCATTTCAGATTGCCGCCGCAATTTGAATGAGTCTAGCTCGGATCATATCGTGTTCTGTATTACAGCATACTGTAATATTTCACCGGTAATAATATTATTAAAATAAAGAAATGTATACTATTATAACATCTAAATAAATGTTGATAGATCTAGTGTTATAGTTTTAAAAATATAAATAAACAAAAGCAACCCAGCTTCCCTGGCCGAAATAGACCGAAATAATAACATTAAAAGAAATGCATATAAACCATATAAAAGTTAATGGGGTGTGTTTTTTCTTTCGTCGATATCTGACGGAGAGGGATTAACATGAATGTCTGACGGACCCCCTCGTCGAAAAATAACGCAACGGGTACACCCCTGGGGTTGACAATTAACCCCAAGGGTCCTTGACCATGCGTCACACATTTGACGAGTCGGGAGTGAGACTGTGTTGGCCAGAGAGCTTCAAACACATTTCACAGATTGGACCTTTAAAAACCATCATTCAAGAAATGTCACCTTAGTGCGTCATCTCACTAAGAATTATAAAGGCAGCATTGGGAATTATTTATGAGAGTTTTGAAGGCTTAACCTTGTTACCATGGATAGCCACTCAGAGAGGGATCAGGATGTGCAGCAGATGCTATGTTTCAGTCCTATCTACAAATAACCTTGGGATTTGGTCAGACAACAGTAACATTTATTTTTTATTTTTCTTTGTGAATGTACCACATAAATGTATGTAAATATAAAACAAGGGGTCAATTCCTAAAATACATGAGGGCCAGAAAAACATTGTGTAGTGTGTGTATAATCAGTACCTAATGGAATAAATGACAGCATCGGCCATTGGTTCAAATGCCTATCTATGTTTACGTGTTTAACTTACAAGCACCTCTAGTGGCAAACTGAACGACTTTTGTCTTTCAGAAGCAAAGTTGGAAGTAGTGTAGTCTATATCCTTGAGGTTCCACTTCCGGGATTGCTCCGTTGCCGACGGAAATTCCGCCGGATTTCACTCATTTAGGCCGGATATTCGTTGACTTGGGCTTCCTTTGTGTCGGCATTTTAAACTCTGGTCAATTTATGAGGACTATGGTTAACCTTTTCTCTGATCACTGCAGGGTAAATCCAGACAGCTGTGTTTTCTGTTGCATGACTAAAACAACTTTTGAATGTACACATGTTCCACCAAACAAGTTCCTTCCAGAGGCTATTTTGCCACGGCTTTTCCTGATGCTTAGCACCGCCAAAGGGGATTGTGATTGGTTTGAAGAAATGCCAGTAAACCAGAGCACGTTTTTCTACCATCCAAGAATTCTGTGGGGACTAGCCAGACCCTCCTCCGCAGCGCTGCGGTGGAGGAAGATCTGGCAAAGCGAGACTAGAAGTAGTGTGATGTTATAGAGCCACTAAACCTTATTGGGAAGTAGTCAGAGCAGATGGATAGTTAAAGAAAGTGACTTTGACACAGAAGATCAGTGTTCATTTCCCATATCCCACCAAAAGTAAACATGTATTTTAATGGTTACCTTACCTTTTGTTGTTTTCTAAAGATTTTAGTTCTATTCATTGTCTCATTACGCTGTATGGCCATCATGCAAATGTGTCCACTTGGCTGCGGAGGAGAGTCCAAACGTTAAACGGTGCTGCTCCTGGCGACCCAAGGGGGGTGTTTTTTGTTAAAAACAACACCAAAAACCCCTCTATTTTGTTTTTCTATCAATCTATTCTATCATTATGACAATATATAAATGTTTAATGGTGTGGGTTATGGCGGTTCTAGTGTACAAGGTAGTTGTTTTTAGCAATCAAGAGACCAGCATGGCACTGGAGATTGCAATGTAGGATATTTATGTCCATTGCAAATATCTCAGCAACTATTGACATTACATTTTGTACAATCATTCACGGTTCCTAGAGGATAAATACTACTGACTTTGGTGATCCCTGGAATGTTCCTTTAGCATCACCATGATGTTGACATGTTTGGTTTTATTTGAAATGTCTTGACAACTTTTGGATAGATTGCAATGAAATCCAATACAGACATTAATGGTATGTTAACTTGAGAAAGGCAAAAGTTGCTTGACGTATTCTTGGGATGGATGGATTGGTCAACAAAGCATGTGACTTAGACACGGTAGCTTGCTATTTGTTGTTTGTTTCCTACCAACAGTACATTTTTCACTAGCAAAGACCACACCACAACAGCATGTGGATTATAGGTTTGACGAAATGAGTGAAAGTACTGGATGTTGAGGATGAGTGAATAGATGTGAGGATGGGCATGAACATGGGAGGTGGAAGTAATTGATTTAGGCTGGTGTTTGATGGTTATAGTGAAGGCCAGGGAGAAGGAGACTCAGTGTGGGGGATTCGTGTTAGGCGTTTTCCCGAGCCGATTATGGACCAATTACCTGAGAAAAAAAAGAAGAGATCGGAAAATTGCATATCATTGAATAGGAGTGGATCTAAGGAGGGAAGAGAGAATGAATGGATGTTAATAGTAATGGTCAGAGAGAGGAACGACGTAGGAACAGAAATGGGGACAGGATGGATTAAGCAAGTAAAAGTAGGCTTGACAGGTGATTAGAGGTGTGGTTGAGGCAAGGCCCTGATCCCAAACCTACGTAAACTAGATAACTATTACTTTTAACCGTTTTCACGATTTCTCCCTTTAATAACAAAGTCTTGTTAACCCAAACCACAATGATTTCCGTAACCTTTCCAGGTAGTTTTTTTAAGCCAAACTTACCAAGAGTTTTTGTGCCTAAACCTAACCAAACATAATTACAGTGGCAAATCAGAAGGATCACATGAGTCATTTTTTGATTTCGAATGATTTTGAAAGGCACCAACAAATGATGTTAGGGCGGTCGTCTACCAATTAGTAGTGGGCCGATCGATCCAAATATCGACACGGCAAACTGTGCTATTTGTAAAAAGGTTGTATGATACAGTGGTAACACAACAAACTTGTACAAGCATATGAAAATTCTGTCCTGGGTTTTAACTAATTAATAATCCAAAGGTAAAAATCACAAAAACAATTACAGGTCATGAAAATTCATTCAAATTTAGCAATTTGATGATGCATCCACCTTAATTATTAAAAAGTATCGGTATCGTATCGGTATCGTATCGGGATCGGCGATACTGGCCCTGTATTCACTTGGATTGATACCAAATATTGCAGTATCGCACACCATTACAACCAATCGGAAGATAGGTGGTTCGATCTCTGGCCCCCTGCAGTCTACATGTCAAAGTGTCCTTGGTTTGAGTGGTCGTTAAGACTAGAAAAGAGCGCTATATAAATGCAGTTCACTGTAACTGCTTACTGGAATCGCTCCAAATAAAGGGTATGACACTAATAAATACTAATAATAATAATACTGCTCCTAAGGAATCACTTCATCAAGTGAAGTGCTTACTAAAGACAACTACTGGAATGCTGATCAATTCTGCACTAAACATGTAATCAATGAAACTGCATAATAATAGACCTATCAGAGGTGGACAAAGGCCAGTATCCTCCTTATACATGTTCAGTATGAATATTGAACTAACCCCAGTCACCTCTCATGTGCACTCATTGCCCGCTATGCTTAGTGTGGAGGATGAGGGGTAGATGAGGCTTTTTAATGATCCTGTGGCACACATCAATCATGTGTCTGTGGGACCTTGCGATCCACAGAAAGGCAAACGAGACGAAAATCCGTTTGACCTGTCCAGGACTAAATTAATTATCCAATTACTCCTTTCCGAGTGACTGTGCTGCACAGATAACTTAGGAGCTATTTACAACAGACTGCCTCACCAAGATAACAAAGGGCCAGTTGCTGTATAATCACTTCACATGGTAAACGGTTGGCACAAAACTCCTGAGTCTGACAAAAACTTCCCAGACCACATAGAAGTCATCAGCATATTTTACTTTTGCTCTCAGTGAAAGTGATGATAAGGTAATGAACAAAAATACACTAAAAAAAAAAAAAAACCTGAGAAACTGAAAATAAGACAAACCAAAGGTGATGCAACTTAACAAAATTAACTTATTTTGTCATTCATTCGCTCTCACGTCCATCTTGAGCCCATCGCCAGCCTTTGTTTAGCCAGTTGTTTCATTACTATTGCAGCCATCCATTTTGTTTTTATCTTAGCCAAAGCCCTGATGAGGGGGAGGAAAAGTGTGGCTGCAAGAGCGGGTATCGCTCGTGTCTAAAGCCCAATTACATCCTCCATCCACTCATCACCTTGGCGAGGAGGAGTAGCTATGTTTTAATCCAGAGTTTTCACCACAGCCAAGGACGCCGGCCAGCAGGGAGATTTATCAGAGTTTTGTAACAACTTCGATGGATCAAAAGCACTCTGCCAGATATCGCCACTGTGCAAGGGACAATATGTCTCGCCTTGTTGTCCAGGAGTGAGCATGTTTAAAAAAAAAAAAAAAAAAAAGGAAAGAGATCCATACATATTTTTTCGCTGTTTGGAAACAAGTGTCAAAGGCTTCCATCTTTTATCTTTCTCGGCGCACCGAGGCTCAGTTCTTTTATTACATATGCTAATGAAAATCTATGCCCTTGCTTCCTGTCTCCATGTGTCTTCTTACTTTTTCTTCTCAACAATTGGAAGAGTTAAGCCTACCTCAAGGGACATTCAAGTTGTGGAAGTTTATAAAAAAAAAAAAATCACTGAGAAAAGAATGGAATCCACATGCTAAAGACAGAATGATGAAAGTAAAATGACTAGCAAGCAGTAATCATATTTAAGCTGGGCCTCTGCCAATCACATGAGAGGAAGGACATTTGGCCTCGAAAGGTCTATGCAGTATGTGATTGCTTGACATGAAGCTGGATAAAGGGAGCTGTAAAATCAATATGGCATGTCAGTGGCCTGCAGGCCTGATGAAGACACCCTGAGGCATATAAGGGTTGGCGGGCGAATGCGGTGGCACAAAACTGCAACCCAGCTCGCTCCACGAGTGGCAACATGAGAGCCAATGTCAAACAGAGGTGGAGAGTGCAAATACAGAAACATGATTACAGTTTTGAATCGCTGACCCCTCCAACGCTCTCTGGCACTAATGTGTATTCATGACCGCCAAGCAAAAAGAGGCAAGGCAAGGGTGTGGGAGAATTTACACATACCCACACACACACACACACACACACACACACACACATTATAGAGTAGGTAATCTGCGCTTTGATGGGTTGACCCTTGTGCTGTGAGGCAGGGAAAAAACACAAGGAGGATGACCCTGATCATAACCCTGACCTCTCCTTTGGGACCAGAGGCAGAGGAGGAACCATGCATAAAAGAACAACCTGAGGCATTCTCTCTCCCTCTCTGCCTTTCAGGGTCGACACAAGATGCTTTCAGTCAAGGCTGCCACCTGGAGACAGGGCTGATTGGCTTAATACTGCGTGAGAGATTCTCAGATTGTTCCATAGAAATGCTTAGGGAAGCGATTGAGTGCTGCTATCTTAGGTGGGGAGGTAACCAGATGTACATTTGCCAAACCAACCTGTTTTTCTCTTGTAAAACTGAAAAATTGCAGTTTGAAACACTTATAATAAAGAATAAACCATGTCACTTGTCAATGTGCTATTGAGTGTCGAATGAATTCATTATTGCGCCTTGTGGCGATGTGGGAAAAGAAAATATCCACGGCGGTTCTTATCAAAATACCAGTAAGTGTTTTTCACCCTCTGGCCTCAGGGGCAGTATTAGTCCATTTCTGCTTGCAGGATGAGGACTTGGACAAGCCAAAGGTGAGATGTATGCTGATAGACAATTACAGTTAATATGTTGTTGAGTGGACTAATCCTCCATATAAACTAGTAAAACTAAGTTTGCCAACTTGGCCTATTTTGTGCATCTACGTACCAGTAAGATTTGTTTATAACCTCTGCACACAACAGCACAAGAGCGTCCTGGCTTCAAATTGCATTTCACTCAGACGTTTACCGTTTTGGTGAAGCATGAAGCAAAGCCATTCAGGTCCTTTCTGCATGGGAATGACATTGACTCAACAGGAAGAGTGGGGAGCAAATTGAGGGAGAGTGTGAGTATTAAAACGTTGGTTTGGGCTTCTATGTACCAACTGGAGACTCCCTTTTGAGTGAGTGATGACAAGTGCTATTCAGACAAGCTGACACATTCTGTATATTCAGCAGGACTGACAACGGTGTGTTGTGGCAAAGCCTGTTCCTCTCGTTACCTTGGAGGGCTGTGACTCAACCCCCCTCCACCCCCACCAGCCCTATCTCTGAGGCCCGGCTGGCACAGCTCTGAGTGAATTAATGAGTGAAAGCAGCTCGCTGTAGCGAGGATGCCAGAGCACGTTACGGCTGTAGCCCGATCCTGGTAAGTGGCAGTGAAGGCTGCAGTCTGCTTCAATGAGGAGCACTCCGAGTGTGGGGGGAGGGGGGGGGGGGAGGGGGAGGAGTTTGAAGGAGATAAAGCTGATACCTGCATTTGCTGCAAACACCACCTGTGTGCAAAGTAGAATTTTAAACAAAGGGTTCAGTGGAGCACCAAAGAATTGATCTTTATGCCCGGAGCAAAGTTAAACACTTAATTTGCTGCAGAGTAATGACCTCTGAAAGAAATATGACTTGGTGGTATACAAAGTTAATACCCAGTGAGTTTGAGATATTTTCAAGAGAGCCCCGAGTACATAAAAATTTATAATTGAAGAAACATTGCGTAGTATTTGTTATGATTACATTAGTCATGATCACAAACTAGCGACTAGCTTTGCTAACACAGCCACACATCAAGCAAATGTAACAAAAAAAACATAGCTAGCCAACTTATATTACTTACTAGTCCAACAGCAAGATGACCAGCTTGCCTTTTATTTCGCGAAGCTCTCGCCAACGACTAAAAGCCGGTCCTAAATTATTTTTTGTTGGTCTCTTTCGCCTCTGCCATAATGTCGGTTGAGGCTGCTGAACCCATAGATGGACCAACAGATCCCGTTGCTCTGGACGGAGACCAGTGAAGGCCCTAAGAAGCACTTTTCTGGTGAGCGCTGAGCGTTACTGCGCAGCCTCCAACTGAGAGAGACGACGTAAATGTGACGTGAGCTACGTGTCTGAAAGTTGTAAGTCTTCTGGTAGCTGTGCCAAGAGGAATCTCAATCATTCCCAATCTTGCAGAGAAGGAGAGCGTAGGTATATGTAAGGAGATAATATGGACACATGCTAATTATTGCTAACTAAAATGCTAGTTAACATTAGTAATTAAACTTAAACAGCTAATGTAAGTCGAAACTGCCTGCGAGCTTCTCCTGTTACTATACGGTAATTCCTCTACTATGCGACAGTAAGTCGCATGGTTGTGACACAATAGTTAGCCTATTTTTACAAAAACGTCTGCTACGGAGCCATAACGTGAGGTACAAGGTAATGGAGCCTTTTATACATTGTCGTGTTTCTTTAGAAATAAACAATGAACAAATAAAGTTTTGAAACACTTCAGATGTAAAGTTATTCACTGTCAAAGTGACGTCAAAATGAATGGCAGTCAATGGAATGCTAACGTCGGGTGATCGCTTTGTAGCATCAAAATGGCGCCATAGGAGATTGGCGGTCCGAGGGGAAGCTTACCCCCTTGGCTGAACCCTGTTTTCTTGCCTGCTCCTGGTCCAAAGTTCCTGTGCTAGCGGTGTAAACATCAACACTCCTTGCTCCTAGCTCCCACACCTGGCAGCACGGCTAACGGAGCAAACTAGCTGATGGCTACAGTTAGCAGCAGTTAGTGGTTAGCTGTACTTTAGCAACAAGTAAAGCTTTCTGAAACTATGAATCACCGACAGTTGAGGCAGGCAGCCAGAGGATATCAGAGGGAACACCAGAAAACATTTTCTTAATAAAAAAATATTTTGTTCTAGGTCTAGACCACACTATAATTTACAAAGACCCAACAATTCCCTTGTGTAGTAAACAAGTGATAAGTCTAAGTTAAGCTAAAGCTGCATTTTGTACACAGAATGTAACTTTTGTATAGTGGAATGTGGATAAATCAGTAAGTTATAGTACTATGGTTGCAAGTGCCTTAGTTTGTTAAGAAAACATAATTAACATTAGTTTACTAACAGCTAACATGCACTCTCTGGTAGACAAAGGGTGCTAAAATAATGATTTGAAATGCTTAAATTTCGTGTTTTTAGCCAACTACAGGCACTTTGTGGAGTTGTTGTCCCCGCCAGTGGGGCCAGGACTTGTATGTGCTCTGTCTCTATGGTAGGATGGAGGTGGGCAATAGTAGGATGTGATTGGCCAGTGTTTAGATGAGAGACAAACCAGAGAGCCAATCATATGATCTCTTTATCTCTATGGGCCGATCAAAAAAAAAAAAAGATAAAGCTTTCAGAATCAGAAGGCTTTTTTGCCAAGTACGTTGCATATACAAGGAATTTGTCATGGTGTTGTTAGTGCATGTCACACATTCAAATATAAGAAGGATAAAAGAATATAAACAATATAAATATAAACATATACACACAGAATGTATTAACGATAAAATAAAAGTAAATAAATAGTAAAATAAGTTAAACAGTAGTAAAAAGGAACGCTACAGCAGAGTAGGAACAGTGGCATGAGGAGCCAGAGGTGGGGTGTGGAGAGAGTCAGGGGGGGTTCCGGGCCTTGTTGATAAGGCTAGTGGCGGAGGGGAAAAAACTGTTTATATGGCATGTGGTTTTGGTCCTGATGGACCTCAGCCTCCTGCCAGAGGGGAGTGGCTCAAAGAGTTTGTGTCCGGGGTGGGAGGGATCGGCCACAATCTTTCCAGCACGCTTCAGAGTCCTGGTGGCGTATAGGTCCTGGAGCAGCAGCAGATTGCAGCCAATCACCTTCTCTGCTGACCGAATGACACGCTGCAGTCTGCCCTTGTCCTTGGCCATGCTAGCAGCGTACCAGATGGTGATAGAGGATGTGAGGATGGACTCAACGATGGCTGTGTAGAAGTGCACCATCATTGTCTTTGGCAGGTTGAATTTCTTCAGCTGCCGCAGGAAGTACATCCTCTGTTGTGCTTTCTTGACGAGGGAGCTGATGTTCAGCTCCCACTTGAGGTCTTGGGAGATGGTAGTTCCCAGGAAGCGGAAAGACTCCACAGTGTCAATTGTGGAGCCACAGAGGGTGATGGGGGCAGGTGGGGCTGAATTCTTTCTGAAGTCCACAAGCATCTCCACTGTCTTTAGAGCGTTGAGCTCTAGATTGTTTTGCTTGCACCAGTTCACCAGGTGGTCAGCCTCCGACCTGTAGGCGGACTCGTCTCCATCAGAGATGAGTCCGATGAGGGAGGTGTCGTCCGCAAACTTCAGAAGCTTGACAGACTGGTGACTGGAGGTGCAGCTGTTAGTGTACAGGGAGAAGAGCAGAGGAGAAAGAATGCAGATGGGCTGTGAGTCGGAGACATGTTTCCCCAGCTTCACATGCTGCTTCCTGTCAGACAGGAAGTCAGTGACTAAGCTGGGAGTGCTTCTCCTGAAGCAGAGCCGGGATGATGGTGTTGAAGGCAGAGCTGAAGTCCAAAAACAGGATACTGGCGTAGGTTCCTGCGGAGTCCAGGTGCCGGAGGATGTAGAGGAGGTCCAGGTTGACTGCATCGTCTACAGACCTATTGACTCTGTAGGCAAACTGCAGGGGGTCCAGGAGGGGGTCTGTGATGACTTTGAGGTGTGAAAACACAAGGCGCTCAAAGGACTTCATAACCACAGAGGTCAGGGCGACGGGTCTGAAGTCATTAAGTCCTGTGGTCCTTGGCTTCTTGGGGACAGGGATTATGGTTGAGGTCTTGAAGCAGGCTGACACGTGACATGTCTCCAGTGAGGTGTTAAAAATGTCTGAACACTGGAGACAGCTGATCAGCGCAGTGCTTCAAGCTTGATGGGGAGACCGCATCCGGTCCAGCAGCTTTCCTGGGATTCTGTCTCCTAAAGAGTCTGTTGACGTCCCTCTCGTGGATGGAGATTGTTGTCACTGAAGTGGAGGGGACCTTTAAGGAAGGCATTGGTGGGGGGGCCCAGGACCCTGTTGAGGTGGGGGAGGTGATGCACAGTGGCTGTAGCTGTAGGGAGGTGTCGTGGGGGATGGTGTCAGGACTGTCCTTTCGACCAGCGTGCAGCACATGCAGCCCACCGGGAAATCTCCCGGTACTCCTGATGGTCAATCCATGCCTGGTTTGATCTGAGATGCTCAGTCTGGCTGCCTTTTGGAATGGGAAGTTAACCAAAAGCAATATGTCGATGGGTTTAGGGATGATGGGAGGAGCGTGTGCAGCGAGTGATAAAAAGTTGAATACTGGGGGGTTTACATGAGAAAGAGGAACATGAGCGGGGTGTGGGAGCGATGACTGAGCATGCTGTGGCAAGGTGAGAGGGGGTGCCGCATAGCTTGCAAAATGAGGAATGTATGGGCTTCGAAAATGTGCTCAAGTATGTTCCCTGGTGAAACTGCTGCCTGGATAGTAAAGAGAACAAAGTAGCTGAAAAAGCCTGTCCCTCTGAAACGTAAAGCCATGTACAATCAAGTATGATTGAAAGATAGTCATTCAGCTCGGATCTTCATTCTGGGAAGGCTGAACAGAGATCATTGCAGTAAAGGGGGAATGCTGAAGCAAATTCTGTGGATTTGACCATGAAGGTAATGGATGACGCAGTTGCACTAAACCCAGGTCAGTCTGCAATTCGCTTGGCTGGCTGGTTCCAATGAGGGATGGCTGATGGAGCTGGGTTAGATCTACATAATTACCGGAGGTAATCTGCTGGCGTAATGTGTGAAAGACGGGAGTAGGGCGATAGATTGATTAAGCTTGCTCAGCTCTGGCTAGTGTGTAATGATTATTACAAGCTGGAACAACATTTGGGTAATAGGGAGGGGTGGGGGTGGGGTTGGAAATGGAGAGGAAAAAGGGTAAACTAGAAGAAAATGGAGGAGACTGAGAAGAGCCAACTTGATCAACCAGCAGTGGGCCCCTTGGGTCACTGGGTTGTTGTGTTGGTTGTCTCCATTGAGTTGGAATATTGATGGAGGATGAGTAAAGTTGAAACAACCTGGCCAAATTGTCGCTGCGGTTTAAGGGAATGCCCATTCCATTCAGAGCGTGTTGGAGAAGGGCCATTGTCAAGTCTCTGATGTTGGGTTCGTATTGTGGATGTGGAGAGGGCAGATGTGAGAAGTTGAGTGCAAGTGATGGATTGGCGAGAATTGCTCGTGAGGGAGGCAGCAGCTTGAGTGGAGGTGCCCACGAAGCTGAGGAATGTGGATCACAGAGCGGCTGTGTAAGGAAGATTGGCTGTGGTCTGACTGCTGGGGTAATATGATGGCTTGATGAGAATCGCTTTCAAATAGATCTTCGCCTGAATCCAACAGAATGATCTGCAGTTTGGGATTTATGGTGAGTTAATTGCTTTGTGTAGCATTAGACTCGTAGAGAAAGCTGAGACAAATAGAACTGGATGGGTTGACCAGGTATAAGGAGACTTGGCTGATGAATACAGGTGTGGTCGAGGCATTGCCCTGCTCCCAAACCTATGTTAACTAGTTAACTTCAGCGGTTTTAAACGCTGCTTTTTACAAACTTATGTGTGATATGTGTACCTGGTTCTCTGAGTGCAGCTGCCGTGCTGTTCTCTGTTTGTTTACTGGCTACTTTGTATAATTATTTTCTTTGAGAGCCAGACATCTCGAGTTAACACAATTGATTCCAGGTAGATTTGAGAATGATTTTAGGGTGATTTGCACTCCTGATACTCAAAATACCTTAGGGACGGAAGGAATTATTTTACAATGTAAACAAAACAGCATTGTATGCTTCTGGGGCATTGTCCTTGCTGTCTGGAATTGCAGAAGTTTGAGCATATATTATATATACAGATACAGTTGTGTTCAAAAATAATAGCAGTCCAAGATCATTAACCTCATAAATCAATTTTTTGGTAGAAGTGATATTTCTACATGGCAAATTATTTACTAGTAAGTGTTGGAGAGTCCTAGAAAACCAACAGACCCAACAGTCATGACATGCATGCTGCTCATTCTGTGTAATTGAATCTGTAATTGAAAGGGGCATGTTCAAAATAATAGCAGTGTTGTGTTCAATTAGTGAGGTGAATGATTCTGTGAAGAAACAGGTGTCCGTTATGGCCCATATTGAAGGAAGGAAGGAAGCAAATGTTGTGCATGCTGGTTATAGTGCATTTCACACTGAAATACTCAGCAAAATTAGTTGTTCCAGACATTGCTCTGAGGAACAGCGGACTTTGATTAAAAAGTTGATTGGGGAGGGGAAAACCTATAAAGAAGTGCAGAATTTAGGCAAGGCAGCATTATTTGTATAGCACATTTCAGCAACAGGGCAATTCAAAGTGCTTTATATAAAACATTAAAGAGCATTTAAAAACAACAAAAACAAAAATCAAATACCACTAGATAAAATACAAGAATAAAATTGACAGTGCAGTATAAGAAATTAATTATTTAAAGAAAGGCAACATTGAAAAGAAAGGTCTTCAGCCTTAATTTGAAAGAACTGAGTTGCGGCGGACCTACAGTTTTCTGGTAGTTTGTTCCAGATATGTGGAGCATAAAAACTGAACGCCGCTTCCCCCTGTTTAGTTCTGACTCTGGGGACAACAAGCAGACCTGTCCCAGACGACCTGAGAGGTCTGGGTGGTTCATAGTGTAGGAGCAGATCAGAAATTAATTTTTAAACCGTTTACTGATTTATAAACCAGTAGAAGTATTTTGAAATCTATTCTTTGGGGCACTGGAAGCCAGTGTAAATACTTCAGAACTGGAGTGATGTGATCCACTTTCTTGGTGTTAGCGAGGACTCGAGCAGCAGCGTTCTGAATCAGCTGCAGCTGTCTTATTGATTTTTTTTTTAGGGAGACCTGTAAAGACACCGCTACAGTAGTCAAGTCTACTGAAGATAAAAGCATGGACAAGTTTTTCCAAATCCTGCTGAGACATAAGTCCTTTAACCCTTGATATATTCTTAAGGTGATAATAGGCTGACTTTGTAATTGTCTTAATGTGGCTGTTAAAATTCAGGTCTGAGTCATGACTACACCAAGATTTCTGGCTTTGTCTGTTGTTAACATTTTCATTTTAAGCTGAGCGCTGACTTTTAATCGTTCCTCTTTTGCTCCAAAAACAACCACCTCAGTTTTTTCTTCATTTAATTTGAGAAAGTTCTGGCACATCCAGTCGTTAATTTGTTCTATGCACTTAGTCAGTTTTTGTATTGGACTACAGTCCCCTGGCAATAAGGTTATGTAAATTTGTGTGTCGTCCACAAAACTATGGTAACTTATTTAGTTGTTTTCCATAATCTGAGCCAGTGGAAGCATGTAGATGTTAAACAGAAGTGGCCCCAGAACGGAGCCTTGGGGAACTC
>CM042321.1:37159124-37196624 GCA_023566125.1 Zingel zingel | reverse complement strand
TAGCAGCCTAGTATTCCTTTTTCTTCACTTTCTGTAAAGGTATAACACAAACTTGATCAATTTTGGTCATGTTTTGATTTGGAATTGAATATGCAGTGTTCCCAATGCATTGATATTATGGAATTAAAAGCTATTCTAAGGATTTTGAGCACTATTCACTTTTTTAAAATCGCACTGCTATTTTGAACACAACTGTGTATATATATTGCACTACCACTCACATGCATCCATATCTTGGCAACTGAATTGGCAACTGAAGGCATTCAGGTTAAGTTTATGGCCATGTAAATGACAATGGCTGGTTTGATCATTGCACATACAGTACCTCATGTGCAATGCAATGCTGGAAATGATCCAATACTTATTTTACAGTGTTTTTCAAAGAGTCTGGAAAAAACTTGTTTATACTAGAATTTCCAAACATTTAGCTGAGAACAACATCCTCTAAAACCATCATAATGGCTTTTGGAAGAAACACTCTACAGATCAAGAAAATTGTGCTTGAGGTCTTTCTTGATTTGACCAAAGCATTTGATACTGTTAATCACAAAACTCTTATTTCAAAACTAAACATATATGGTGTGCAGGATGTTGCTCTCAGCTGGCTTACCAACTATTTAACAATGTGTTCTTACTAATAGCTGCACATCTAAAAAAAATGTTTAAATACTTTTTAAGGTTCCCCAGGGTTCCATCCTTGGTCCTAGTTATTGTGCTAATGGCTAGTTGGCCTGTCTGCTAACAGGGAAGTAGCGCTGCGCACTGAAATCGGTTTTCTTTAGAGGACTGAAGCAGGTGAGAAGAATCCCGTACGTTCACCATGACACCTAAACCGAAAGGAGAGGACGGCGTCAGTCTATCACAGGTACGAGAGTGTCAATCAAAACGGAACAATATAGTTATAGAAGGCATTCCTGAGTCCCCACGTGAGAGCTGGGAGGAATCCGAGGATAAGATTTGTGAGATGCTCGCTGTAAAGTTACAGATGGATGAAAAGAGGATAGAGGTGGAGCGAGCCCACAGGATGGGAACCAGTTCAGGTGACAACCCCAGGGTAAAAGTGTTGAAATTCTTACGATTCAAGGACAAGATGGCCATTCTGAACAGAGGCCATAAACTGTAAGGAACTAACAACTTCCTAAATGAGGTCTATATGGAGGCTGTACGGCAGAAACGAAAAGATCTCATCCCTGCCATGAAAGCTGAAAGAGGTAAATGGAACATCGCATACATCCGCTATGACAGACTCATTGTACAGCCTCCCTCCAAAAGGCTGACAGAGTGGAAAGAGCCAAGCCTGTGGGTTCTTAACTTTGCACTGCGCGCACGCGCACACACACACACGACTGAATTATGAATAGCATTGTTTTTTGTTTTGTGTGTTCTTCTCCATGTCATGTCGATATCTGATAAACTTTCCAAGAAAGCCCATCTCAGTATATGTAGCCTTAGAAATAAGATTCAGGATATTGACAATTTGCTAAAATCGCACAACATTCATATTCTGGCCATCTCTGAGACTCACTTGGATGACTCATTTGATGATGCTGTAGTGGCAATACATGGATATAACATTTATAGAAGAGACAGGGATACCTATGTGGGAGGAGTAGCAATATATATATTCAGAGTCACATTCCTCAGCTCAGAGAGGACTTAATGTTGAATGCAGTTGAAATGTTGTGGCTGCAGGTTCACCGGCCTCATTTAAAACCTCTGCTGGTGGGATGTTGTTATAGGCCACCAAGTTCTAACAGTCAGCATTTAGATCATTTGTGTGAAATGCTTGAAAAAGTATGTGATGTGAATAATGAGATTTATCTCCTGGGAGACCTGAACATTAATTTACTTTCATCAAGCTGTCCACAAACTTCTCACTGTAACCAGCGCCTGTAATCTGGTCAGGTCATTAATCAACCTACCAGGTTATTCAAGAACAGTACAAGAAGTGTATCACCCACATGCTTTAATCACATTTACACTAATGCTGTAGAATTGAATTTAGCAATCATAATCTAGTAGCAATATCCAGGAAAGTCCAAGTTCCAAAGGCAGGGCCTAAAGTAGTGTTTAAGAGATCATACAAGCGATTCTGCTGTGAGTCGTATGTGGATGATGTTAAAAATATTTTTTGGTCTGATTTGAGTAAAATGACGGACCCAGATGCTGCACTTGAAGTATTCATGAAACTGCTTCTTCCAGTTATTGATAAGCACCGGTGAAGAAAATGACCGTTAGAACTGTCAGTGCCCTTTGGATGGATGAGGAATTGAAAAAAATGCATGGTTGATAGAGATGAGGCCAAACAAGTGGCAAAAAGGTCTGGATGTACATCTGATTGGCAGACATACTGTAAAATACGGAACTATGTGACTAAAATATACAAAAAGAATAAGAAATTGTATTATGAAAGTAAAATAAATAATGTAAAGTATGATGGAAAAAAACTCTGGAGTACCTTAATTGATATCATGGGCAGAAAGAGTAACTCAACTCCATCTTTCATTGAGTCAGATGGGTCTCATTACTAAACACTTTGAAATTGCTAATCATTTTAATGATCATTTTATTGGCGAAGTGTGTAAACTAAGGCAGGAAATGCCAACAATAAGTTGTAATCCATCATATTTATGTATAAAAGACCAAATAACGAAAGACAAGAACTGTACTTTTGAATTGTGTAAAGTGAGTGTGGAACAGGTGAAAAAAATATTGTTGTCCATCAATAATGAGAAACCACTTGGTTTGACAACTTGGATGGAAAGCTACTGAGGATGGTTGCTGACCAAATTGCCACTCCTATATGCCACAGTTTCAATTTAAGCCTTGTAAGTAATGTTTTACCTCAAATTTGGAAATAAGCTAAAGTTATTCCTTTAACCAGGCAAGCTAGAGCTGCCTTCACCGGCACTAACAATAAGTCTGTCTCCTGTTCTTAGCAAACAATTGGAAAAAACGTCTTCTTCTTCTCTTCTCTGTTAACAATTTGACAAGCGAGTATCAGCACACTTATAGGGTAGGTATGCAACATGCACTGCACTTACACAAATGATGGATGATTGGTTGAAAGAAATTGATCAGAGGAATATTGTGGGAGCAGTACTGTTAGACTTCAGTGCTGCCTTTGATGTCATTGATCACAAATTATTGAAAAAACTTGTATATTATGGTTTTGCACCATCTGCTTTATCATGGATAGAAAATTATCTACCCAATAGAACAGAGTTTTCTTTAATGGAAGCTTTTCTGATACAAAACATGTAGATTGTGGAATTCCACAAGGAAGTTCGCTCAGCCTTTTACTATTTTCTATTTTTATTAATGATCTTCTACTTGCTTTTGAAAAAGCCCATGTGTCCATGTATGCAGATGATACAACAATATACAGTACATGTGTGCACATACTATTAATGAAATAACTGCAACCCTCAACAAAGAGTTGCAGATAGCACTAAAATGAATTAATAATAAACTATTCCTAAACATGTCAAAGACTAAAAGCATTGTATTTGGTACAAATCATTCGTTGAGCTATAGACCTCAGCTGAATTTTATACTGAATAATGTAGCGGTTGAGCAAGTAGAGGAAATAAAGCTTCTTCGTGTTATCTTAAATTGTAAACTGCTGTGGACAAGGCATATAGATTATCCTGTTGCAAAGATGGGGAGGAATATGTCGTGTGCTCAGGAAATAGTGGACCCAAATGCAGAGAGATCAGGCAGGCAGGTAGGAGAAGATTGAGTAGGGTTTATTGTACAAAAACAAAAACCATAGCAACAAAAGGAGTCCTGATGCAGCAGGAAAAAAGCGTCCAAGGTAGGGAAAAAAACCAGAACAGGGACTTCAGGGGGGCACAAACTGAAGACAGGCACGAGGAAAAAACAAACTGCGCGGGCAAGGAACCAACTGATGCAGACTAGCAGGGACAGGACACAAAACAATCTGACACCAGACAAAGGAAACACAGGGGCTAAATAAACTAGGTAACGAGAAGACACAAGACAGGTGACACCAGGGCTGGGGAACAGGTGGAGCACATCAGACAATCACTCAGGCGGGAAAACAAGGGACGTAAAACTAGACATGACAAGACAGAAAACCGACTATCAAAATAAAACAGGAAACAGAACATAAACAGGGAAATGCACAACAGAAAAATACAAAATACAAAATATACACAGACCACAATACACAACACAGGATACATTTACAAGACAGGGAACAGAAAAATACAGAATAAATATACAAAGACAGGAAACAGCAACAGAAATATACAAACAGGTAACAGAAATGTCCAAAACCACAACAGAATTTATCTGTTATAAAAATATGCTCTGCTTTTTTAACACCACACCTGACCAAACAGGTCCTGCAGACTCTAGTTTTATCACATCTAGACTATTGCCCAATGATATGGTCAAGTGCTGCAAAGAAAGATCTAGGAAAACTGCAGCTGGTTCAGAACAGAGCAGCTCGTCTTGCCCTTCAATGTCCACTTAGGTCTAATGTAAACAACATCCATGTCAATCTCTCCTGGTTGAAAGTTGCGGAGAGACTTTCAGCATCACTCCTGGCTTTTGTTAGTGTGGTATCTGAACAGTTCATAACTTTATATACATTTGTACTTAAGATTTCCTTGTAAGGGATTCCGTTGACCCTTACCCTACTTTTACTGAAACATCTGGAAACTGTTAACATGAGCAGAAGAGCCCTCTTGGACAGAAGAGTCCTTATTTGGAGATGAGCCAGATAAGAAGGTATCATTGGTCGGTTCTGACCCAATCATGTTAATGCAATGCACAGAATATATACCATATGCACACAAAGAAAAGGCACGACTTATTGGAAGAATTGGGTTGGTTGTTCTCCAAACTCTCTGCAGGAGTTTGTTAAAAAGGATGCTGAAAATCTTGAATTTGAATAAAACCTTTTATAATCAAGAACAGTGTCGGCGGATTCCTCTTCATACAGCATCACAGCATTAATATTAAAAGTCACCACATTAGAAACATTAATGAATTGAAATTTTGTTGAAAATTGTTTGTATATTCAACTTACATTTAGCTCTAACACACATACATATCCTACCAGACATGCCACCAGAAGTCTTTTCAAAGTTCCTAGAGCCCGAACACAATCAATGCAACGTACAGTAGTGTATCGAGGGATGGTTGCTTGGAACTCACTTCCAGCAGAGATTGCCAAAGTGCATAATAAATCAAGCTTTAAAAAACTAGTAAAGCAACATCTAAGGGCCCTAAAACTGTAACCACATTTTGTACTTTGTTTATGCATAGGAATATTGATATGTAAACAAAGATGTTGTAAGATTTAACTTTTCTATATTCTGTGCTTATGCATTTATTGTAATATTATTATATATTATTATTAGAGTACATGAAGAGGAATATGTATATTTATATTTGCAAGAAAATAATACTAGCTATACTGTACTCTTATTTGTATATTATATGACTGTTTTGTCTGAAAATGTCTTATCTGTGGTAATGTTTTATGTTTTGTGTGGACCCCGTGAAGAGTAGCTGATCTGCATCAGCTAATGGGGATCATAAGAAAATCAAAAATCAAAACCTTTATTATTCCTAATATACATAAACGACTTGGCTTTGACATGTAAAAATATTTTTCCTATTCTATTTGCAGATAATACCAATCTTATAGCTTCACACAATGATTTTGGGACACTAATAGGACCCTATTTTAACGATCTAAGCACACAGCGTGAAACGACTAGCGCAGGTTTAACGGCAGAAAAAAGGGTCTGTGCACCAGGCACATGGTTCGAAAGGGCTGTACTTAGTGTCTTAATTAATCATAGGTGTGTTTTGGGCATAACATGCAATAAACCAATCAGAGTCTCATCTCCCATTCCCTTTAAAAGCCAGGCGCGTTTGTACCTTGGCCAATCAGGACGTCCTACATTTTGAACAGAAGTTGATCAGCAGTCTCGCAAACTGATGAATGTTTGTTTAACCTATCCAACACAACACACCTCATAGACTATGCCACCAAAGAAACAACAACAGCACAACGAGGAAGAGATGGAGGAGATAAGAAAATCTCTCAACTTTATGTCGAAGGAAATAAGCCAAGTGGAAACCAACAAACAAAATTACTTGGGCTAATGGCGGAAGTATGGGAGCTCAAACTCATAATAAAGGAGAAGGAGAAGAAAATAACTGACCTGGAGAGACGAGTAGATGACATGGAACAATATTCTCGAATGGATGATTTGATAATAAGTGGACTTGTGACAAAACACCAAACCTACGCTTGAGTGACCGATAAGGAAAAAGGTGAAGAAGCTAAACCGAGTGAGCTAGAGTCCTTGGAAAAACAAGTGATTCAGTTCCTTGAAAGCCACAGTATTAATATACAAACAAACGCGATCTCAGCATGTCACACAATTCCTCGTAAGGACAGTAACGCCAAACCGAACATTATAATGCGCTTTGTAAATAAAAAAGCCAAAGTGGAACTACTGCGACAGGCCAGGAAGCTGCGGGGGACAAACGTGTTCCTGAATGACCACCTAACCAAGAAAAATGCCGATATTGCATGGCAGGCACGAATCTTAAAAAAGCAGAACAAGATACAAGCTACGTGGACAAGGAACTGTAAAGTATGGCTAAAACTTAACGGATCACCTGAAGAAGCAAAATCCATCATGGTAAGGGAGCTGAACGACTTGGACAAATACAGATGAACAGATATCTCTGCTTTGAAAGGCCAATTAGATCTATGATAACACGGTTAAATTATTGCATGACTGCTGACACCATGGAACACTGTGTGGAAACATTTGTATGGCCAAAACAATTTCTGTGGAATTACATCAACGGCAGACTGTTATGAGGGGATTGGATATGGATATCTCTTTACCATTTGGAGATGTGAATGATGATGACCTTGGAGGATTAGGATTATTGGAATATACAGGTATCTGTCAATATGAGCATGAGAAATATGAAGAGCTGAATTTGAAAACATTTGACTACACGGAACATAAAATACATGAAATGGAAAATGGCATAGATCCTGAGAACCATCTTCACAATATTAACAACTTTAACTGTGAGTATTATACCAATGATAAATTCAAAAGAAATGTCATTATGGAAGGAACATTGTCAATAATACACTTCAACAGCAGAAGTCTCTATAACAAGTTCACAAAAATCAAGAAATACCTAGGACAATATGACATGTTTAGTGTAATTGCTGTATCTGAAACCTGGTTAAATGATGAGAAGGGGAAAAATGTAGAAATAGAGGGCTACAAACTATTTACCGCTAACAGAATAAACAAAATGGGAGGAGGGGTTGCACTCTATATAAATAATGATTTAAAATGCAAAATTGTAGAAAGTATGTCAACAACAATCGGAAATGTAATGGAATGCATAACTTTAGAAATAGATGTTGAAAGGTCTAAGAACATAATAATAAGTTGTATATATAGAACTCCAGGATCCTGTCTAAACTTATTCAATGAAAAAATGATTGAAATTTATGGGAAAATGAATGACAAAAATATGTTTTTTGTATGTGGGGATTTCAACAAAGATTTACTGAATGACAACAAAAAGTATAGAGACTTTATGGCCATAATGTACAGTTTAAGTCTTATTCCTACCATCCTAAAACCAACCAGAATAACAAGAAACAGTGCAAAATTAATAGATAATATGTTTAGCAATGACATCATGAACAGAGTAGTAAGTGGACTGTGTATTAGTGACCACCTCCAAATTTTTACAACTGTACAAAATTTCTTTAAGAATAAGAACCATACAAATATTGATACCCTCCCACTAATAGTCACTCGCCTGAGAACACCAGAAGTCATCAAGGCGTTTAAGGAGGCTTTAAATTCACAAAACTGGAATAAAGTTTACTCAAATAAGGATCCAAACAAAGCTTACAATGAGTTTCTGTCTTCTCTCACTACCCTGTATGATTATCACTGCCCGATACAAACGGAAAGAAGGCAACAATATGAAGAAAAGCCCTGGATCACTAGGGGACTAGAAAATGTCTGCAAAAAGAAAATCTATTATATAAAAAACTATTTAAAATACAGAACAAAGGATACAGAAAATAAGTATAAATTATATAAAAACAAATTAACAACTATAATGAGGTACAACAAGAAGGAATATAATAATAAATTATTGGTTCAACACAAAAGCAATATACAAGGCACATGGAAAGTGCTTAACAGCATCATTAAAAAGGGCACAGCCAAATCAGCTTATCCAAACCACTTAAAAAAAAATTCAAGAGAGATTGTCAATGAATTTAATGATTATTTTGTGAATGTTGGCTATAATCTAGCAAAGGATATTGTGGAGCCAAAAGTGGAGGATGATATATGTTATATTTCCCAACAAAATGAAAATAGCAAAGATCATACCCATCTATAAAAATGGAGATATGTACTCATTCTCAAATTAGAGACCTATATCTCTTCTTCCTCAGTTCTCTAAGATATTAGAAAAACTTGTTGTTCTAAGAATGGACCACTTCATTGAAACCCACACATTATTGAGTGATCACCAATATGGTTTAAGAGCCAACCGATCTACCACAATAGCAGTTATGGAATTAGCAATTGACAATAGGAAATTCACGGTAGGAGTATTTATAGACCTGAAAAAAGCATTTGACACTATAGATCATGCAATATTAATGACAAAACTAGAAAAATATGGCATAAGAGGTGTAGCACACAAATGGCTTAGTAACTATCTGGATAACAGACAGCAGTATGTACAAATAGGTGATGATAAGTCTGATTTAAAGACAGTAACATGTGGGGTTCCACAAGGCTCAGTACTCGGTCCAAAGCTATTCATATTGTACATAAATGATATCTGTAATGTGTCTAAATTGTTGAAATATGTGTTGTTTGCTGATGATACAAATTTATTTTGCTCTGGTGATGACCTGAGGCTGCTTTCGGATACAGTGGAGAAAGAGCTGGAAGTCTTAAAAAGATGGTTTGATATTAATAAGTTGTCTTTGAATCTAAATAAAACTAAGTTCAAGTCTATGAAAGCAAATTCTTAGGAGTGATTACAGACCACAAATTATACTGGAAACCACATATCAAACAAGTGAAAACTAAAGTATCAATGTCCATTGCGATATTACAAAAAACGAAAGATGTGCTCAATTTAAATTCGCTACACATATTGTACAGCTCCTTAATATTGCCATACATTACATATTGTGTGGAAATATGGGGAAACACATACAAAACAATCACTATCCCAATTTTTATATTACAAAAGAGAGCAATAAGACTCATTAACAGAGCAGAATACCTTCACACACACTTCAATTTAGAGACTTGTTGGAAGCCAAAATAATGCAAATAATGTATAAAGTCAAAAATAGAATGGTTCCAGAGTCTATCTAGAAGCAGTTTCAGATTAGAGAGAGCAAGTATGAACTGAGGGGAATGTGCATGTTCACAAAGATAAAGATTAGAACAAAGTAAAACAAAGATGTATATCAGCAAAAGGCGTAAACTTGTGGAATGTTTTAGATGAGGAAGTAAAAATGTGTTACACATTACAAAGATTTAAAAAAAATATTAAAGTAGGATGATTGACAAATATAAAAGTGAGGCATGAATGGCAATGTGTATATGAATGGGAATGTATTTTGTTTTGTTTATTTTTATTTCTGTGCATATGGGTGATAATATGTATATAGAATACAGAAATCAATGATAATACATTTTTTGGATAATATCCTGAGGGACCTAAGAATTAAAAAAAAATAATAAAATAAAATAGAATATAAAAAAGGGTAAATGTAATAAGCAAATGCTTCAACCTACACCTTTTCAATCAGTATTAATCATAAATGAGTTAAGATGACACTTTGTTTTTTTGTTTTTTGGTTGCTGTTTTTTTTTACCATTTATGTTATATAAGTGATGTGTATTTATGTGATTGATGATTGATCGAAATAAACTCAACTAAACTAAATGCTATTATGATGGCAGATTTGCTAAGCAGGATTTTCAGGAGAAGAAACTGATCTGTTTGTGCGTGAAGTGAACACGCCAGTAACCATAATAACATATAATATAAAATATATTGATATACACAAGAATATTATTTCACATTGTAATATTTTGTGTGCTGCTGGGTTGCTGTGTGTCTAACAAGCATAGTGTGCACGCACATTTTACTAATGTGCTGTTAAAATAACAATGAAATGCTGCATTATTGACTTTACACCAGGTTTTTGTCTTCCCACTACCTCAAGATAGCAATACACCATGAATGCACCTGAACACACCTCGCTGTAAGACTAGCACGGCCATGGGCGCACAGATGGGATGCGGGCGCTGGATGGGAAATTGACAATCGCGTCGGTCTTAAACTAGCAAAGACACTTGCGTCGGGCTTTGTGCTGCGCCGGGTGAAAGACAGGGCCCAGAGTGTGTAACTCTTGTGTAACTGTAACTGTAACTTTCTGCTGTTTTTAAGGTACCACATACTAAATTCTTAGCAATTATTGTAGATGAAAGGTTAAATTGGAAAAAACTTATCTACCACCATGTATGCACATACACAACAACAATAAAATACACAACTGTATTGTGTTGATAATGAAATATCAGTGAGGGCACTAACATAAGATAATAAGGATAGAATTATACTTAAAAAAATTAATTAATAAATAGACAGTCCATGACAAGAAAAATTAGACAATGCATGACATGTTAAGCAGTCTTTCCAGGAGACTACCAAAACACTGCTGCGTGTACATTCATTGTCCAATGTGAGGTTGAGGTAGTCCAATAAACAGACCCCTGTATTGCACCCAGACCACTTCCACCCTCAATTCCGTAATAGCTCCCCAGGAAAGGCCACAATGATCAGAGTGTATACACATACCTTCCAGCTACCATGTAATGAATACAATCTTAAGAACATTCCCCATTTCTCATTATATTTATCAATGTCGTTTATTATACTATAGGATATTAATTAAAAAGCCGCTACTTTGCCTAGCTCTGTAAGCCAGTCTTGAAACAGCGGGCCTTCTGCATCTTTCCACTTCCTCATTATCATCTGTTTGCCAATCATTATACTTGTCTGAATCCAATTGGCTAGGGGTTTTACAATATGAGCCATGGGCTTAGGGTTGCCTAATATGTAAAGACTGGGGCAAAACTCAAAATCCACTCTTATGACCTCTGTAATATTCTCATGAACCCTTTTCCAAAATGTCTGAATCTTTGGACATGAACATAGGGCATGTGTTAGGGTACCCAGCTCCCCTTCACACCTCCAACAGTCTGATGTTTCCTTTATACCTAGCGTGAATAGCCTACTTGGGCACCAATAGAAACAATGAAGGATTTTGAATTGAATCAATCTTATTTTGATATCCCTGGAAACTTGTTTAGTGACTCCAATAATTGTATCCCAATCGTTTTCTTCAATTGTGATGTCCAGGTCCCTCTCCCATAAGGTTTTCAGAGCTGTGTTGGACGGGTAACCAGTATGGTTCACAAGCATAAAGTAATAATGGGAAGCCCCATGACCAATCTCTGCGATCCGCAAAATCTCTTTAATGAGATCCATGCTCTGAGGTGGTGTGCATATAGAGCCAAAAGTAGTAACAAAGAGGTGTCTCAGCTGAAGATATCTCCAGAATTGATTATTGGCTAGCTTGAATTGTTCAACCAGATGGTCAAATGACTTAAGGGCACCATCTTTATAAAGATCACCCAGAGTATGTACCCCCTTAGTCACCCACTCCCTCCATATAGGTGGTGATTATTAATAAGGAGTTTGGGGTTGTCCCACAGACCAGAGGATAAGCTTATAAAGGGGTTGATTTTAAATATACGAGACACTTTTTTCCACAGTCCCTGAAAATGAGAGACAACAGGATGGGATTCAGCATTCGGAGGCGTTCTTGACGATAAGAATAGCAATGGAGGTAAGGAAATGCACATTGACTGCTCTATTGCGTACCAAGGTGGCGCTCTTTCTGGAGGTAATGCCCAGTGTACCAAATGCCTCAGGTTGAATGCATAATAATAAAACAATAGATTTGGGAGTCCCAGGCCACCTTTCGCTACAGGCTTTTGCAATTTACGCAGATGTATTCTTGGTCTTTTACCATTCCAGAAAAAACTTGTTACAAAGTGCATCAAATTGTTTGAAGTATTTTACAGGGATATTCAGTGGGAGAGACTGAAGTAGATAATTGACTCTGGCAGAACAGTTCATCTTTATAATATTAACTTTTCCCCATAATGATAAATAAAGTGGAGACCATCCTTCCAAATCTGTGCTAATTTTTTCTAGGAGCTGTTCAAAATTACATTGCACTATTTTGTCTAATTGCTTAGGGCATAATATCCCCATATACTTAATTCCCTTAGGGGGCCACTGGAATGATCCGGCTTGAAATAATGTTTTTGGGCAATACGTCATCAAGGGGAGAGCCTCAGACTTCGTCCAATTCACTCTCTAACCTGAGAAGCTAGAGAAGGATTTGATAATTTCGAGCAATGCAGGAATAGATTTTCCTGGGTCTGTAATGAACATTAAAATATCATCAGCATATAGCATAAGTTTGTGTGTGGTCTCCGCAATAGTGACTCCCGGGATATTAGGGTCTTTACAAATTGCTGCGGCTAAAGGTTCCAATCCTAAACAAAACAATAATGGGGAGAGAGGCGACCTAGCTTGAAATGTGAAGAAATGATGCCATTAGTTTGTACGGCTGCTTGAGGCTCATTACATAACAGTTTCACCCACTTTAGAAACGTCTGCTCAAAACCATAAATCTCCAGCACTTGAAAAAGGTATTGCCACTCTATGCAGTCAAATACCTTTTCAGCATCGAGTGAGATGGCTGCGGTAGGTGTATTGTTGTTCCTAACCACCCACATAACATTAGACATTGAATGTTATCTGAGGCAAATCTATTACGTATAAACCCAACCTGATCTGCATGTATTAGTGTAGTTATAACACTACTGAGATGATTTGCAAGGATTTTAGATAGTATTTTAGTGTCTATTGATATTAAAGAAATTGGACGATAGTTTTTACAATCTGTGGGCTCTTTGCCTTTCTTTAAGACTAGAGATATAAGAGCCTGAGACAGAGTGGGGGGTAACACTCCTCTTTCAAAAGCTTCATTATACATATGTAACAGGAGTGGAGTGAGCTCATTCGAAAAGCACTTTTTCAAAATTCTGCTGTCATCCCATCGGGTCCTGGTGATTTACCAGAGTGCATTGTCCGAATGAAATAAAATTTTTGTTTTATATCAGAAAATATTGGACGTAGAAATAAGTGCTGAAAATGTGTAGAAGAAAAATTTAAAACGTTGGAAAAAGCCAAAACAAATTGTGAAACAAGGCGTCACAAATGTCCGAAAAAAAGTGTTTTTTTCAAGGTTGAAACAAAGACAACACAAGGGTTAATATAACGCGCTAAGAGTTTCCTGGCCTTATCCCCAGACTCGAATTACCTTTGTCTTGCTCTACAAAGTCAAACTTGACCTTCTGTGATATTATCCGATTATATTCATATTTAAGCTGGTAACTGTCTTTAAGTTGTGTGGGGAATAGTTCTTCTTTAATTTGTCTTCTGCCTCTCCCACTTTCCTCTCCAAATCTGCAAGCTTCCTTGTGTTTTGTTTTTTCTTGTGTGATGAGAACTGAATAACATGTCCCCTTATAAAAGCTTTCAAGGCCTCCCAAACTGCGCCTACCAATGGGACGGAGGCAATATTTGTTTCAGTGAATACCTCTATTTGTGTTTTCAGCATTGCCTTAAAGGCATCATCTTGCAGGAGGGAGGAGTTGACTCTCCATCTTGGGGATTTTGTCACATCATTAATTGGCACCAGGTCAAGAGTCACTCTTGCGTGGTCCGATATTAGTATGTTGCCAATTGCGCATGACATTGTAGATGGAAGTATTTCTTTGGAAATAAAATAATCAATTCTCGTGAAAACACCATGCACTGCTGAAAAGAAAGTATAATCCCTCCCAGTAGGATTAAGCAAACGCCACATATCTACAAGACCCAGGGCATAGCACAGTTTCTTAATCGTGAGAAGTGATTTTGGGTGTCTAGTCTTACTAGGGAGACTTCTGTCTAGAATTGCCTCCATAACAATATTCCCCAGCCCAGATAATTGGATAACTTCCCATATCAGTCAGTGTACATTCAAAGTTAGCAAAAAACATGGGGTCATCAACATTTGGGGCATATGAATTAGCCCATATTATTTTTCTCCCTTGGACTTCAGCTAAAATGGTGAGACACCTCCCTTCACCATCCTTCACCTCTTTTAGGCATTTAAACTGCAAATGTTTAGTCACTAAGGTGATAACACCTCTGCTTTGGCTCGTTCCAGGACTACAAAAAACATATCCCACCCATCCTTGACATAGTTTTTTGGAACCCTTCAGAGACGTGGCATTCTTGCAAAAAAACCACATCATATGTGGTTGATTTCAAACTGAAAAGAACCTTATTCCTCTTAGCTGGGCTTCCCAAACCATTGACATTCCAGGTGGCTAGGCACAAGTTATTATTATCATGAACAGACATTGTAACTTTGTATGAAAATGTATAACCAGCAATTTCCACTGGATGCGTAAAGGCTGCGGATCTGCTCCGTAACGTCGACGGAGTCATTAGGTTTCCATTAAAGTCAATGTGTGTATTTCCACTGACTGCGGTTCGTCTGCGTCCCTACTCCGTCCCAGCTCCGGCGGTCCGCAGCCCTCCAAAGCAGATACGCAGAGCTTCTATTGTTGCCAGACGCCGGAGAGCTCCGCAGCAATTCAGCACATGGCAGATAGTGTGGGACAGGAAGTCGAGCATTGAAACAAAATAAAAATCTGGTTAATTTTCAAAGTAAAATACACCGTGCTCACGGCAGATCATATTTCCCTGCACTACACCTTGAAAACACAGCACAGAGTTGTTTCCCCTCTACTCCTCTGGATGGAAACAAACTGTTGTTGGTTTTGTGGTTCTATTCTACGTGAATTCGTGAGATCTTTTGGGTTCTCGTGACTACAGCTGTCAGTCATGGCCGCAGCCGTGCCGCAACAAATCCGGACCTGGTGGGTATTGACGGACAGCGGAGCCGGTCCGCAGACGTTCCGCATTCATGGTTCCATGTCTTGTTTTAAGACTGTCATGAACGCACAAAAGTGAAAAGCAAAAAGCGAATAAAAGTAATAACAGTAATAATTACAGATTAAACTAAGGTACATAACCCTGTATAAACTGCGCAAACCCTGAACACTGTGCACTATAAACCTCAACCAGTCCGTAACTAAAGTAAAGCAACTCTGACAAAACCCAGTCCATCAGTATCAAGTGATAATACAGAAACAGTAGGCACCTTAAGATTATTCAACACAATTAGACATTCTTTTTGATACAATATGGTATCGGGTGAGTGCTTAAATATGCACTATGTAGAGAAAATAATACTTCAAGTAATTTTCAAATCTCAGCAACAGTTATAGACTGCGGGGACATCCGTGTTTAAATGGGCACTAAACCTACCACGTGGATGGAAGAGAAAAAAGAGAGAACGGGAGCGTTAATTCCCATATAGACGATCAGAGAGGTATCAGCGGGAAAAGTGGAAAGCGTGAATAGAGTGATCGATTACTCAGTGTCTCAGGTCGACTGGGACAGTTCACTTCTAATAAAGTTCATGGCTGCCTTGGGATTGTTGAAGCGGCGGGACCCGGAGCATGGCTGGATACTGAAGAGCAAACTTGACTCCACATTGGTGCAGGACTTTCTTACATTCCCTGAACGTGCCTCGCTTGGCCACAGTGCCCTTGGAGAAATCAGGAAAAACCATGACTCGTTTCCCGTTCCACTTAAGTTCTCCTTTCCCCTGAGATGTGCGTAACATGCGGTCTCTATCCCCCGACCATATGAATCTAGCAATCAGTGTCTGACCGTTGCTCTTGTCTTCCGAGACGGGGACCAATTCTATGAGCGCGCTCAATTAACCAACCCCTCGAGGGTGTGGGTATTTCCAGCATTTCGGGTAAAACCTTGTCCAAAAACATGACCGGGTCACTTGTCTCGCAGCCCTCAGGAAAGCCGACAAAGCGCAAATTATTGCGTCTATTCCGATGTTCCATGTCATCCAGTCTCTCGCGGAGAGCCGTCACCTCGTCTTTAGTAGCTGGGGGGTTAGCCTTCAGGTGGTTGTCGGATTCCTCCAAAAAGCCGAGTCGCCCCTCCACCTCACTAATCCGTGTCACAAGAGTTGTTAGTTTCTCCTCCATCGATGAAGTGGCTTTGCGTATTTCTACCAAGCTCTGGAGCTCACCCGATATTTGTTTCAGGGCAGAAAAAATATTTGCAATATCTTCAGCGACGTTAACCTGACGCATGGTCGCTGTATACTTCCTGAGGCGTCGGCGAATTAGCATCATTACTAGCGTAAGCGACTGGCATGCCAGCGGGGTTTTTTGGGTTCAGTCGGACTGTGCTTTTCAACCTGCTCTTGGTTGTTTACCCAAGCGCTTTGTCTATAATCTAGACCAGTTTTGGGTAGGGAGGTGCCTACTATTTATGTGACTAACGGATAAAAGTATACGATGCCCTGACGGAGTACTCTGCTAAGCAGCCATTATCTTCACCACGTCACGTGACTCCCGAAAGGTTTATTCTTTGATACAACCTTCTTCTTATTTAACAATTTATTACGGCCAAATGTTTCCCTATTGTTTGGGCTGCTACATATCCTTCCTTTCTTACCAAACTGCTTTTTCTAAAAGAAAAGCTCTATCTATTCAGGAAGTATGTATTGCTGTCTATAGATAAATGTTCTTTAGACATGCATTGTTATGTTTAAGTTTATGAATTGCAGGCAAGATCTCCCAGATACATTCACAATTTGTTGATTCTTTCTTCAGATATTTACACACATTAAACTAGGCAGAAAAATAATTCCTTTATTTACCTAGTTGTCGTACATCAAGACATGAACATCAATTTGTTATCAGATATAGAGGTCCACAGCTGTGAAATTCTTAACTTTTAAGTCACAGTGAAAGACGTTTCTAATTTCATCTTAAACCTAGTGTTGATAATTCTGTTGGTTGTATTTGTCGGACTCTTTATATATATATATATATATATATATATATATATATATATATATATATATATATATATATACATTTTGTGTGTTATGTTTACCTGTTTGATGGTATGTTTGTTTGTTTGTTGTATTGCTTGTTTTACTTTTTATTTTTTTGTAGAGGTATTATCATGTTTGAGTAATTTTTTGTCCTATTTTGTATGGGGACTGCCCATTTCTCCAACTCTCCATTGTTCCGACCTCTCAATAACCCGAAAAATTCCCTTTGGTCCTACGGTCCACTAGTCAGACGTCCCTTTGTTTCGAAAAAATAAACCCTCTGCTCCGACATCCCGTTGTTCTGACAATATAGGTTAAGGTTAGGGACAATTATTTATAATATTTCTTTAGGATTTTTGCCTTGTTTAACATGTCGGGAATCCCGAAGTTTCCTGTTTGAAACAGGCAAGATGAGGCGTCTTCTCACTGATCAAGTTAGTTTCACATTGGTTATTGCATGGATATGCCCCATTCCTATTCATTATCATTGCAGGCTTATGGAAATACATATCCAACCCAAAACTAACTTTACCCTGTTGGACTTTGGACTTAGCCTACATTTTTATTTCAGTTTTTCAAAGATAGGCTAAACATTTAAATGTGTTAATAAACTAGAGAAAAGTAATTTTGCTTGTTATTTTTGATTCAGGTTTTAGAATATGGGAGGTGATCCACAAAAGCCTATATGGTCGGAACAATGGAGTGTCGGAGCAATGACATGGCACCTTTTGTATAAGGGGAGGACGCTGAATAAGCCTTTCAGGCTTTTTTCCTCTCCTGCACTGTAATTGCTTGTTTCTATTTCTTTCTATAATACATTTATTGTATGTATTTCATATCTTCATATCTTTATATCTGTGCAAATAAACTAAACTAAACTAAACTAATGCTGTTCTAAGGTCCCTGTGGGGTAAAGAGAGAGCTACTAGACTATCTGTCCAATCTGAGTTTTCTGTTGCATGACTAAAACAACCTTTGAATGTACACGTTCCACCAAAACTAATTTCTTCCCGAAGCTAATTTGCAGAAGCGCCGTTGCTCCGTGTGGTGCTTAGCGCCGCCATAGAGGATTGTGACTGGTTTAAAGAAATGCCAATAAACCAGAGCACGTTTATCTCCCATCCTGGAATGCTGTGTGGAGTAGCCAGACCCTCCGCAGCGCTGTGGAGGAAGGTCTGGCAATGCGAGACTAACTCAATGGTGACCCACAGAAGCATCCCGATGAGACTCCCTTATGAGGACTCAGCACTTACCACAAAGGCATTCAACACCTTGAGATCTCTGCTGGTGCACCCTAAAGCCAAGAAGACTGGAGTGGATAATGACATAATTATGACATCAGCTGTGAAAGCTGTGAGGAACACTTCATAAGTGACACAGCAAAAGACCCTGGACAAGAGGATGAATGAACACCAGGAACAAACAACATCTGCTGTCACAGCATGACTGGCTACATGTCAAAGGTCATGGACCAGAAGTCAGTGGACAGCCGGAGAAAGATCAAGGAGGTCATTCACATCAGACACCTGCTTTTTTCATCTTTTTCTTCTTTGCATATTTTGCCTTTCATTTTTTGTATATGTTGGAAAATATCCCTCTCAGTGTAAACAATAATTGGAAAGCACTGTATTTAGCTCTTCATAGTTCTTTCAGTATTTCCCATCATACATCTGGCCACTACAGTTGTGATGATCAATGCGCGCAAATTTAAATCAGTTAGCAGTTTCCTGCTGACTTTTTCAACACATCTTAACCCTCTAAATGCTTACTAAGCTCCCATGAATGCATGCACCCCTGCTTCTTTCGCACATAATCCAATTGAAGTATCAAAGGGACAAGGTAAGTCTTAATAACCATTCTTATCTCCCCAGTGGGGACTGCGCTGCCTGTAGTAATAATTATTGGGGCAGATAGTGTGGTGGTTGGTAGACTTGAGACTATCAAACAAAGCGGTTATATGGGTTGCTGATCTGTGAAGTATGGGAAAACCCTCACAATGCCCAAGGGAAGAAGGTACTAAGGGTTTTGACCAATGAACAGTTTTTGTCAGAGTGCTTTGAATGGAGAGGCAGTAAGATATGTTGGTTGGGCACCAACAACTAGTGTTAATTCAGGGGTTTTTCTGTCTCAGAGTGGGCCTTTGGGCGGAGGGGGTGACGTATCCAGATCCAGATCCGCTTTGCTGCCACCTTTAACCTGCAGCTAGAGCTTCAGTGGGAGGCTGAGAGCTCCACGCCTGACAGCAGCAGCTCCTTCTCTGTCCAGGAGCAGAGCTTCACCTCGCTAAATCCCTTTTCTTTCTCCAATGCAGTTTTCCAATTATACAGTCCTTGCCTGCTGAACACTATATCTTTGTCATTAGATGCGACAAATTTGCGACAGGGGAAACAAAGAATTGAATAGAGCTTTCAGAGATGGGAAGTAACAAAGTATAAATATTGTACTCAATTAGATTTTTCAGATATTTTTACTTTACTATTTATTTTTGTGCCGACTTTTTACTTTTACTCCTTACATTTTTAACACGAATATCGGTACTTTCTACAAAATTGGCTCGTTACTTTAGTTTCAAATAATTTCAGTGGAGTTATTGTTATTATTTTTCGCGTCATCAATACAGAATTCAATATAATTGGAAGGGAATATACGTTGTTATAATGTGCTGCAAATTGTGCCAACCAAAACACCATGAACTGCTGGCTTTCAAGAATTTACCATTGAATTTGAAAAAACACAAAAGCTATTTGTTGTTTGTTTCAGTAACTTTATTAAGTTTATGTTAATGGTCAGTTACATTTGTTCTCCTGCTAGCAATGACGATGCCTTGGTTTGCTAACATTTAGTTAAGTAACTTAAGTAACGTTAAGGTTAGCGAGTATTCAGTTTATTTGAAAATAATCAGCTGATACAATATCTGCATGTATAGCTTTATATTTAAAACAAATTCAGTAACTTGATTTAGTGTAACAGTGCTGTAGTAACGTTAACATTACTCAAGGCTGTTCTTGTTTTCGAGACCACTTAAGTTAACGTTAACGTTACTTGGTCTTCGACTTTATTTTGGGCTAATGCTAACGTGGATGTCTCAAACCTCTCAGACGTAAGTAGAGGACTCATGTTTGAATTCTCACAGAATCACAACTGAATTCATATCTTGCTACTCAGTCAGAATATTATTAACCTGGAGTCCCAGTCTCTGTCACAATAATCATATATGTGATGTTTTAGGCCTGTTGGCAGACATCCATTTAAAATGTAGGCAATGGCATATAAGAGCCTTTTTTTCCATGTCCACTGAAGTTCCTCAGCTTGCTCTCTAGTAACGTTTGTGTGGTCCAGGTAGCTTTGCATAAAACATGGTTGTCATTCGTAAGGCTACTTTTACTTTTATAGTTTAAGTAAATGTCCTGTACTTTGTTACTTTTACTTGAGTAAAGAAGTTTAATCAGTACTTCTACTTTTACCAGAGTATTTTTTTAACACAAGTATCTGTACTTCTACTGGAGTATGGGAAGTGAGTACTTGTAGATAGAGTACTCCAGCCACGGTCTCCCACAATACCTGCTCGGGTTGAATGTGCAAGCAGTCTGGCCAAAGTTAAACTGAAAACCTACTGATTAAAAAAGTGAAACCGCTCTCTTGTTGTGTCTCCATGTTTTACAGGACCAAACCAAACAATAAGGTATTAGTAAAACATATTATTTCCATGTGGCATTTTTATGATTGGTTGAACAGACGCGGAACGAACTAAATACTTAAAATACTTAAGGACGTACATTTGCCTCCATGCCTAAAACTGGGCCCAGATCCCATGGCTCTTCATCAATACATTTGCTATGGTCAGCAACAATTTTTCAAGTCGGTGTGAGTGTTGGGATAAATCATAACCCTAACCCTACTTTTGGCAGTAAGTGGTACTCACACATACCTAAACTTAACTGTCACAACAGTCACGTAACAGTGACCGATTGCCGTTATACCGTCGCCGTTTTACCCGTTTTACCGTCGCCGTTTTACCATCACTTTTGGGGGCCTAAACTTAACTGTCACGTACTACCTGTGGTCGCTGTTTAACGGCTTTAAATAGAACGTCATATTCCATAAGACATACAAACCGGTTGATATAATACGTTGACTCTGCACACATGATCTATTGCATGTAGGAAGACGGACCTCTGTTGCTCTTTATGAGGTCTCTTACATTTTTCCCAGTTCCCAGAGTTTGTCCTTAACCAAATCCAGGGTCTATGATAGAGGATGTAATGTCCAATGCTGTATAGACTGTAAAACATTTTGAGAAAAAGTTGTGATTTGTGATTACGGGCTACATAAATATAATTGACTTGACTTAACCTGACCATGAAACCCATTACATATCATCTAGTAATGCCCACCTAAAATTTTATGAATACATAATACAGTTTTTCTGAATTGCTAAAACACTAAACCCCATTCTCTGAACCAAATGCTCAGTGTCCTAAACCCATTTGTTGAATCAATCACTCTTCTTACAAAACTCTAAACACATTCTCACTCGCTAAAACACATTTCACACTGTGATGCACTTGTGTTGCAAAAAGGTTAACACGGGCAGCAAAAGTTAAACAGAACTACAACACAGTTGTCATCGTTCACACACAGCGACTCCACACAACGATTTTGCGGTTTCACAATATTTTTTAGTGTACTGTCATGTGCTTTTCCTAATATTGTAAACAGACATTTCCAGTTTTTCTCGATTGCTAAGACACATTTCCCTCACCCATTTTCTCAAAACTGTAAACACAACACCAAATTCTCAAACTATATTCACAAAACGCCTGACTCTGCTGGAAAAAATCAAACAATGCTTTCAGATCATACACACAGCCAGTCAATAACTAGACACCACAGAGCATTCATTAGGTGCCCTGGGTACTGTGTTCTTAAAATGTTTGAGGTAATGTCTAATGAATGCTCTGTAGTGTTTAGTTATTGACTGGCTGTGTGTATGATCTGAAAGCATTGTTTGATTTTTGCCAGCAGAGTTTTGTAAATATATTTTTTTTGGTGTTGTGTTTACAGTTTTGAGAAAATGGGTGAGGGTTTCAAGAAATGTGTCTCAGCAATCGAGAAAAAACTGTAATATAAACCCAACTGGCAACTACATAAATAACATTTGGGGCAAAATACTGAATACTTTAAGAAAACAACACATAAGAAATATGTTATATATAATATATATAATACATGATTGAATATAATAATAAAAAATATTACCTCTGTAGCTTCAAACATAGTTATTTGTTACAGTCTTAAAGCCACGACCCGAGTTAAAGTGCTCTGTATGTATGTATGCTTGCCTGACTCTCCTGCTGTTAGGTCATTGCCTTTATGAAATAAGTCTTGGCACTCGGATGAGGGAGTTACATCGTACACAACCACATTTTCAGCCTCATTGCTTTGTACTGTTCCAAGCAGAGGGGACATATGTGTAAAATGAATATGCGAGACTTGGAGCATGTGTGCTGAATATTGAGCATGTGTACATGTGTGTGAGCTGTAAAATGAGGAGGGGCGGCGGGAAGAGAAAGTCAGAAGATATGGGAATGTGTTGAAAGAGGCAGGACAAGGTGTTCTGCAGAATGAAACAAGGTGTTGTTGTACAGGAGAGTAGCAGCCTGAGTGTGTTCCTGTGTGTGAGAGTGTTGGGTTTGAACAGATACAATCAGCGTGTGTGGATGCAAAGGTAATAACTCCACAGGGGGAAAGCTGGAGAAGTGAATCTATCTTTGTCATGAAGACATGGAGCAATCAGGAATAACCTCAGCCAGCAGATAAAGAAGCAAGAGTTTAGAGTCCAGGCACAGGGAACAGATCACCTGTGTGGGATGTGGGATGTGGGATGGGATGGACACGGTGAGCACAGTCACATTATTAGACTATGCTTTCTTTTAAAAAAATTACGATACAAAATAAATGTATTTTATTTATTTCTTTTATTTCTCTTTCTTCTCTGTGACAAGTGTCTATATTGTTTGTGGCAAAAGATGCTGAAACCTTTTTTAACTTAACGATAGAGGTGTTGAAATTAATCAAATAATCGATGCATGGAATCGTGGACATGGACGATGCTGCATCGATAATCGGCTGGGCCATAATCGATTTATTTCTGTTTACAATTTAATGTAGGCCTGACAACATTTTTGTTTATATATTCTGGTATGTTTTGCACATTCAGGAAATGCCATGTGCTCAGTGCTGTAGTTTTATGTATCCAATCTATTTAGTACTAGAGCACTGCAGAATGTTTTGTTTTTGAAGCTTGAAAAGCTATGTATTAAATATCCTATATGGCTTTAATAGAAAATGTTATTTGACGCATCGTGATGCATCGAAATATCGAATCGAAGACACGATAATCATAATCGAATCGGGAGATCATTGAAGATTCACACCTTTACTTAACGACCAATCAAATTACCAGCACCATTTTGTTGTGGAAGACTGTGTGCTGTATACCCATCGCTATAGTCAGACAGAGATGTTTTGGATGAGTTGAAGGGCTGCAAAATGGAAACAAAGTAAGAAGGGAAGTAATTTAGAAAGTAATGTTATACTACTACATAATATGTGCTGTGCACTGTGCTGTTGAACACTACAGAACACCATGCAGCAGATAGACAGACAGATAGACGGTAGATGATATACAGTGGGTATGGTGCAGATCTATCAAACTGAGGGTGCACTCTGCTGGCTGTGACACTGTGAATAGGCTACAAAGCCAGAAGTAAATGTCGGACCTCAGTGAAAGCCTGGCTTTTGTGAGTTTCAGGCCTGCCAGCAGGAAACAGGTAGCACTGGAAAAGCTGTGACCATGACAATACCAGACTAATGCTGTGAGGAACTTGTTGCTATGGCAAGCATCATGTGTTTAAAGAAGAGTGCAGTCCATTACTGGTGAGGGGGAGGGGTTGCCATGGGGACCAGGTACTGTGGTGAATAATAAGGTTAGACAGCTATATGGGTATGCCAGTAGAGCAGCCTTTAATTATAAATCAAATAGCATTCGTTTGGTGTGGCCCATGGTGAGACTTAGTACAAGGGGCACACACTTAACCAGGTGAGGTACTCAGGCGCCCCACAATCTTAGCTTTTCGAACATGAATACATGATACAGTGATACTTACAGCATAACAACTATATTAACAACATCACCAGGCTTAATAATAGAGTTAACCATGCTAGAGTTGCTTAATGAGTACCTGGAAAACAATGATAGTTGCAATAATTGGTGTTCTACTCTTAAAGGGTAACTTTGTATTGTTTTTCACCTGGACACTATTTTCCCATGTTATTGTGTCTAAGTGACTGATGGGGACAACAAGCTTTAAAATTAGTCCAGCATTACAGTATTACGATCGCTATGACACTTTTTTCAATACTTTTAACAACTTTCCTAAACTCTTAACACAGTTAGCACAACATCTGCCTGTGTAGGCTATACAATTAACTAGGGCTGTCAGCATTAACTCGTTAATCGTGATGCGATTAAGCGCTGACGCGATACGATTAATTATTTTTCAAGCTGCCACTTCCTCGTAACACATCCTGCTGCTGCAGGCTGCAGCAGGATGTGGAAAGACAGCAGCAATGAAATCCTGAATGGTGCTTTTTATTTTCCAAAACTCCCAGACGGCTCGTAGACAAGTCGAAAGCCATATGGCCATTGTGTAAAGCCGAATTAAAATATCACCGAAGCACGTCAAGCTTGAGCTAACACCTACGGAGCTAAGCATATAGTACAGTTAACATTTATGCTAGCCGCTAGCATGCTACCCACTCAGGCAAAGCAGTATTTTGGAGAGTGCTACTTGCCGACCTGTGGAAGAAACCAAATCCCAAAAACATTACTACAGCTCTTGCGAAACGGGTGGCAACTAACTGCAGACCTGTCAGCATCGTAAAGGACTTGGGTCTTAAAGACGTACTACGGTTGGCATGTTCTGACCTGTCTCGTTGCCGTAGAGGGGGACAGTAGTTTTCAGGGATACACAGCCTGTATGACACGGAGAAAGCAGCCACAGTGGAACTGCTGCAAGGTGCTGCAAACGCTGTCTCATTAACCGCTGATCACTGGACGTCAGTGAGTAATCAAAATAATTTAGGAGTTACTAAACACTATATTGACTCTGGTAATGATAGGGATTTTTAGTTTTTTAGTTAGGTACTTGGAGGAATTGTGCAATAATGACAGATTCACACATTTTTTTATGTGTTTTTAAATAATTACAAATCTTAAAATCAAGTTCATAAAGTAACTTTCCTTGCATTCATTTGATTCCCAATCAAGATACATTGGTACAAATTGCTTTTGATTGTTAATATGTACTTAAAAACGGTTCTGAAATGCAAAATCATAGAATTGTAATCATGTGATAAAATATGCGATTAATCGCAATTAACTATAGAAATCCAGCAATTAATCGCGATTAAAAAATTAATCGTTTGACAGCACTACAATTAACACATTTCTTATGCTTTGACACAAAATGCATACAGTTACACAAATATAAAATGCTTGAACTTCTTTTACACACAAGCGCCACCAAGACCAAAACGATGGATTTGTATTGCCAAATTTACAAATGCTTTCACACTGTATGTCAGAACAGATAACATCATGTTCTAAACCTAACTTATAGGCTAAAGTCACAGTGAACAGCTGTTCATATTGTAAATTGAAACACAAATATATCCCCTGAATTTTATACATTTATTGATAAACAGCTGATTGAAGTTATGCAAATAGATCGATCACAGCTGATTCCCTTCTAGGAAACACTAGATCCCATGATCATATGGTAGGACATACAGAAAGAGCTCCTATTTGAACAATATACTGTAGATGAACACAGAAAATAAGAAAAATGCCTTCACAAGGAAGAGGAGTACCAGGACAATTCTGTCTCTGTCTCCTTTTTTTCATAAACTGCACATTCTATAACGCTACTATGACATGGGTCATTCATTTTTTGTATTGAATCTCTGCAGCAAAACAAACAAAATGGTGGCCGGGTTGGAACAGTGGGTAGAGCAGGTGCACATATACTTGGAGGTTTATGCCTCGACGCAGAGGTCCAGGGTTCAAATCTGACTTGTGATGATTTCCTGCATATCTACCCCCCCCCCCCCCTCCTCTCTCTCTCCCCTTTCTCAACTGGCTGTCCTGTCAAATAATCTTTACAGAAAAAAATGCATGCAATTACTAAACCCAACAAAACAAAAATGTAGAGAGACTTCAAGAGAAACTGCAGTGAAAACACAATCTATGGTCAATACAACATACTATTGTCTGTTATAAGGGCAGACCTGACACACATCAAATAATGCAGTTTCTGTAATTCCATGTGATGTTAGTGTTTGTATGACACTGTGCAGTGACTGACTAAATGTTCCTGTTGGGTGAGAACATGTGTTAGTGTTTTGGAAGAATGATTTGATTTTGAGACATGTTTGCATTGTTTTGGTAAACAGTGTATTGTGTTAGTGGATTATTGGATTTTGAAAAATCAGTGTTGGAGTTTACTTTACAATGTGTGATTGTGTGTTGGTGCGTTAAGAGTTTAGGAAAGTTGTTAAAAGTATTGAAAAAATTGTCACAGCGATCGTGAGAAACTGTAAGCGAGATCGCTGCAGTTAGGACTCGGCAGCAGTGAAACAAGCTAATGTTAATGGGCAATTGTGCACCTTCAATTTACCTCCACTAAAAGTGCTGTTTTGCCACTAACAGGCTCAGATTATTATTCTAAGTGTTTGACATCATTAGGGAAAGGATCCCTACAGAGGTCAACCTTTATGTTAAAGAGTAAGATCCTTTTTGTTTAACATGACTGTAAAACATACTTCATTCATAGTCGACAGAAACAAAATAAAACCATCAAAAGCCATCTTGGTTCGTCTTTCCACTGTTCCAACAATCACCACTCTGGTTTGGTTGAAATAAACCCTTAATTCACCCATTTACATGTGAAAATATGCTGGCTCTATACACGCTAAAGGGATGGGCGTTTTTGAGAGGTCCACGTCAGGCTACGGCGTAGGGTCAGTGTCTCTACGTACCTACGTACGTAGCCACCGCGCCGATTTAACGCAGAACCATAAATCACGCTGTCATGTCTGTTACAAGGCGTTGATTAGGCTTGTGGTTGATGTTGTTTCCCGTTGTGTTATAAATGCTGGGCTTCCAAAAGCTATACTGCTCCAATACTATGATATGGTGAGGAGCGAGGCAGCATGCTGCAGCAGATGTTGAACTCACTGAATGCTGGTTAGGGGCTGTTTAGCACCAGTAGACCTGCTGCTCTAAACTGGTGACCCAACACAGCACTCCTGCTGTGGCCACATCTGTTTATCCAGGCAGACACACAGCTTCATGTGCACACACACCAGAGGGCTGCACATCAGCTCCTTCTACCTTCTATCAATACCTCCTTTTTCTGCTATCCCTGCACAAACATGAGACATGTTACAGCTCGCTGGAAATACTACCAAATCACCTGGATTGTCAAAACAAGTTTTATTGGATAAAATCTCAAACCACAACATATATGTATGGTACAATACATCATTTGATACTGAAGACTTTACAGAAATATCTACTAAAGGCTCCATTTTCAATAAACATTAACAGCAGTTTACAAAAGCATTTCAGACGAGGCCTTCAAAACAATACTGATTGATAATATGAAATATTAAATCAACATGTACACTCCCCCTTACAAATGGAAACTTCATAGTATGATCCCCTTCTCTCTCAGAATAAAAACCACATGTTCAGCATGTTTGTGTATAGGCAAAAATACAAATTAAAGTAAGGTATTTCAAATGATTTCAGCTTTTATTTCTTGGCACTGCGAGCCAAACATTTATCATGTAGATATATTGAATCGTTCCCCCGTGAAAGTCTACTAAACAGGGACAAATACAAACCGAAAGATTGCTATTCATTATCAAGCACAAATACAGATGACAAAATGAAATAAAGAATTTCACCTAGCACACATGTATTGTATGCCACAGACAAATGGAAAACACCTGAGCCATACGTCCAATACCTACGTCAATGTCTTTAATTTACAAACAAATGTCCCATCACAGTCCAGTCTTAGATACATTAAACTCCAAATGACATTAAAACACATTTTTGAAAATAAATCAATAAATATTTATCCTTGGCGATCATTTTAATCTTTTGTGGTAAAATATAATAATTTTAACTTTTTTTCCTGCAATAATAGCACCTACTATATTGCTATTTGCCAGTGGCATTATTTTGTATTGTTTTTTTTAAAAGTTCTTTTCTTACAATGTCATTACTACAACTCACTCAACACATGAAGGTCTAAATGCTTTTGTTAACCCTTCACCACACACAGGATGAACATTGTGGTGGGTAGTAGCCAAATTTAAATATCATCTATAATAATAATAATAATAATAATAATAATAATAATAATAATAATAATAATAATAATTAGCATAATCATTACTTGCAGATTTACATACAAAAGTATGCAAACACTCCCGTCTACATACTTGAATGTACTATTGGTCTGGCTCTGTTTCTTCTCGTTATGGCCCCTTTGTTCCAATGACTTTAAATCTTAATACAGTGATACCCAATAGTATTCGTCCCAACTTTGTGTCAACAGTTTGTGTTTGGCCCTTTTCCTGGTTCAACATGCACAGAGCTAGCTCCATAAAGAAATGGTTTTGTGTTGAAGAACTTGACCGGCCTGCACAGAACCCTGACCTCCATCCCACCCACAAAAAACCTCTGGGATGAACTGGACTAACAGCTGGAACACATCGGGCGTGTAAGTGTCGCGTAGCGTAGAGACATGCCTGATCCCGTGCCTGGCCATTCGCACCGGACACTTATTTCTACGCGCCGGTCATAAATATCTCTCTCTCTCTCTCTCTCTCTCTCTCTCTCTCACAGCTGACTGGGGAAAAACTGTAGTAATTTTAGCATGTGTGTATCATCATCGCAATATCAACTGCTGCAGTCTTTGTACATATCGCGAAAGGCTGCGACACATCGCGATAGACACTCCGAGATTTTGTTTTGTTTGTTGGAAGAAAATATCAGTAGAAAACTGCACTTCATTCTTTTTTTCTGTGGTGCTTTTATAGTCAGTGTTCAATTTGTTGAATACATGAATGTTGGAAAGGATTTCCTCTCATTTGTTTTAAATTCAATAAGCAATTTTTGTATTTAAAGCTAGCGGGCAACTGTTTTATATAAATGAATGTCTGTTAAGTTCAAGCCATTGCCAAATGAGTTGCTACAAAGCTAATTAAGACTATCAGCTCCACACAACTCTCTCTGTAGTTCGCAGTATGGCTATGTTTACAAAATGGCGTAGCCCAGCGATATTCGCACGCAGCAGCTGGAGTGATGCGTTTTACGTCACCGCTGACGAAGGACAACTGCAGCGTTCAGCTTTGGAGACTAGGAGGACATAAAAATCACAAGATAATTATCTCTTCTGAAGAGTCCACCATGTTTTTTTCAATCCTCCGTGTCCTTGATTTGACGGGATAAACGCTACTAGCAGCTGTGTGGAGGAGGGCTGAGGGTGTGATCACCGAAGCCTTGTATCACGTGGATGCGCCGACAGTGTTGTTATCATTACTTAGAATTCCTCATAGTGAAGGCAGAAACTACCAAGGGGGTAAGCTTCTCCTCACAACGCGAACCTCCTATGGCGCCATTTTGATGCTAACAAGCACTCACCCCCCGTTAGCATCCCATTGACTGCCATTCATTTTGAAGTCACTTTGACAGCAAATAACTTTACATCTGAAGCGTTTAAAGACTCCATTGTTTATTTCTAAAGAAACATGACAATGTATAAAAGGCTCCATTACCTTGTACCTCACGTTATGGCTCCGTAGCAGACGTTTTTGTAAAAATAGGCTAACGATTGGGTCATAACCACGGGACTTACTGTCGCATAGTAGAGGAATTACCGTATAGTACAGGAGAAGCTCGCAGGCAGTTTGGACTTCCATTAGCTGTTTAAGTGTAATTACTAATGTTAACTATCATGTTAGTGATCAGTAATTAGCCTGTGCCTATGTTATCTCCTTACATATACCTACGCTCTCCATCTCTGCTAGATTGGGAATGATTGAGATTTCTCTTGGCACAGCTACCAGAAGACTTCCAACTTTCAGACAGGTTGCTCACGTCACATCTACGTCTTCAAGCTCAGTTGGAGGCTGCTCAGTAACGCTCAGCCATCACCGGAAAAGAGCTTCTAATATCCTTCACTGGTCTCCGTCCAGAGACACGGGATCTGTTTGTCCATTCTAATATACAGTCTATGGAAACTACACACTATATCTTTAAGCAGAACACTGAACGCAGCAGAAAGTATCAGTTTATTAAGTAATATCGTCATCGCATATTGCATATTTTCCTCAGACTGCAGACCTTATCGCCCAACATCGGTGTTGGACCTCACTGATGCTCTTGTGGCTGAATGGGAGCAAATCCCTGCCGCCTGAAACCAGATAGGATATGGGGAGGCTGTTATAGCAGCACATTAATGCCTATGGTTTTTTGGAATGACATGATCAGCTATCACGCATGACTTGAATGTTAGGCTGTCGACACACTATTGGCCATGTAGTGCATTGATTTTACGGTCATTTCTGAAATTTGGCTTATTTTGTTCAACAAAATGCATGTTTTGTTTCTTCACAGTGCAACAAGGTATCAAAACAAAATCAGCAATCATACTGGCACCATGGCATCTTCAACTTCTGATAATACCCAGCCCTGACGGTAAGTCAGTCAAGTTTTGGTAGTGGAGAAGAGCTACTAGACCAAAATACGAGGACTGTTTTGATATTATGAACGTCCGTTACATTCAAGCCATTGCCAAATGAGTTGCTTCAAAGCTAATTAAGATTACTATTACTATCAGCTCTACACATCTCTCTCTGTGTTTCTCAGTATGGCTACGGAAGGCTTGTATCATGTGGACGTGCCGACAGTGTTGTTGTCTTTACTTAGAATTCCTCATGGGGGAGACAGAAACTACGCACTATAGCTTTAAAATAGGGAGATGGACAAAACATTTAATAAATAAATAAATAATAGTCTTGAATCTGAAAATGAGGCTAAAACGAAAATGTACATTTGTTTTATTATACCAGTTTTCTATAAAGGAATCTGCACTGTGAAGCTGGGACATAGATACAATGCAGTTTGATTGATGTTTGAAACTGATCAATTCGGCAATGGTTCTATATGGAAAGATCTTAAACTAAATCCATATTTGGCATTCAGTAAGCATGCATCAATAGGTTGTATTGCGATTATTATGATACTGTTTTACGTAGAGAATTCATGGTATAAATGCTGTTTTTTTTCTTCTTAAATAAATGCATGAAAATAGTCAAATTTAGAATATATTAAATTATTTGCATAAATTACCAGATACCAGCATCAATCAAAAAAATAGAAGTTCTGGCACAGGGAGAGATCCAGAAACTGTGGTCTCTATTCAGTCTGTTGTGCCTCTCCAGCAGCTCATTAATAAGAATCTGGAATTCCCTTCTCTCTCTTTTTTTTTTTTTTGTCCAGCAAAAGCAGCGCCTGACTACAAAAAAAAAGAGTGTCTGTGGAGGAGGAGGGAGTGTTGCAGGAGTCTGCAGAACCTCACAGCAGCAGGAACTGATAGGGTGTTCACGCCATGGTGTAACCGTAGCTCCCACAATGCAGCGCGACCAGCAGCCGGTCTCTCAGGACATCCTGGCTCGGGTATTCTGGGAGTTTTAGCATGTTGATACTGTGGAGAGGAGAAAAGGGGGGGGGGGGGGTCATGAGACTCATATCATGAAATGGATTTAGTACGTCTACATTTTGTGTATGTCCTTTGGTTATGGTTTTAATATAAGCCTTTACAGGTTTCTACCACACCCTCACATGTATTTTTGTATTTCTTCAATGTAATTTTTTTGTTATGTTCTGTGAAACCTAATTCCTGGTTACAGCTGCCGCCGTGGTCCTGCTCGACGCCATGCTGTGCCCTACTATGCCCTACTACGCCCTGCTACTCCCCCCTATGCCCTACTACGCCCTGCTATGCCCTACTATGCCCTACTACGCCCTGCTACTCCCCCCTATGCCCTACTACGCCCTGCTATGCCCTACTATGCCCTACTACGCCCTGCTACTCCCCCCTATGCCCTACTACGCCCTGCTATGTCCTACTATGCCCCGTAACGCCCTGCTACGCCACCCTATGCCCTACTACACCCCGCAACACCCTTCTACGCCCCCCTACGCCCTACTACACCCCGCAACACCCTTCTACGCCCCGCATCGGCCTGCTACGCCCTACTACACCCGCCCTTCTACGCCTCCTATACCCTGCAACACCCTTCTACGCCCCGCATTGCCCTGCTATGCCCTACTACATCCAACGCCCTGCTACACCCCGCAACGCCCTGCTATGTCCTGAACTACTACAATTATTATTTAGATAGTTCCACTATGTTTTTTGTTACTATAACTGCCACTGTTCATCATCAGAATCAGAATACTTTATTGATCCCCTCAGGGAAACTATTTTCATTCCATTTTCATTTCAACTGCTGTTATTATTATGAATCATATTTCTCTATATCTGTATCAGTGTTTATGTCCAAACCGGCAGCAACAAATGCCGCCCACAAAGGGTTGTCACCACTGTTGGTGGTTTTGTGGGAAATTGTTGGGTCTTTGTAAATTATAGAGTGTGGTCTAGACCTGCTCTATCTGTAAAGTGTCTTGAGATAACTGTTGGTATGATTTGACACTATAAATAAATTGAATTGAAACAAATAAACTAAACTAAAATAACTATCTAGCTGGTGGAGGAGTTCTGAAGTCTCATGCTTATCCAAAAAAAAAGATCTGCAGCAATATGAACTGTATACTATCAGTTGCACGCTCAAGCATGCAGAGCCCTCTCCCTGTATTCATCAGTGTGCAAGGACGCCACTAGTCGCCCAGTGCCAGCAACACTGAAGAGACACACTGCCCTCTAGTGCTTAGTCATTTTTGTCAAATGTCCCTCTGTTACGGCTTGTAGAGGGACTTGTACTGGGTCTGTATGTCTATTTCTTCATTCCTTAATCTTTAAGAGTGTTGAGGGCAGAAAGAAATACATCATAACAATGCTTAGTTTCTTCCAGTGAAGAAAAAAAACGCAGCATCTTTGTCAACACAATAAGATGGCAGATGGCACTGAACCGGGGCTGTTTGATCACTGACATTGAGTCTGAGACAAGTCCAACTGGGAGCACTTTTGAGAACCAGTCATGACTTATTACAAAGGAATACAATTAGGGCTGCAGCTAAGGATTTTTTTCATTGTCAATTATTCTGTCAATTATTTTCTTGGTTAATCGATTAGTTGTTTGGTCTATAAAATGTCAGAAAATGGTGAAAAATGTCAATCAGCTTTTCTAAAGCTCAAGATGACGTCCTAAAATGTCTCATTTGGTCCACAACTCAAGGAAATATTTTAGAGTTGCAGTTTACTGTCAGAGCAGTGACGAAACTAGAAAATATTCACATTTAAGAAGCTGGAATCAGAGTTTTGACTTTGGACTTTTGTTCTTAAAAAAATAACTTGCATCGATTTTGAGGCCGACTGATTATTAGACTAGTTGGTGATTAGTTTAATAGTTGACAACTAATCGATTAATCTTTGCAGCTCTAAATAAAATAGCTAGCAGGGTTTCCCCCCAGAAAAGCTGTGGACAGCCACAGCCCGGGGCCGAGTGAAGTATGATCACACACTGATGGCAGCATTAATGTAGAGCCCAATAGTTTCTGTGGTAACGGTATCATCCAAGGATCACAAAATTGAGAATTTAAATAAGCTCAATCAGTGCTAAGCTAAAGCTAAATGGAGATTTGAAAATATGACTGTTGTGGTTTTGGACATTTCTGTTGCCTGTTTATTTATTTCTGTTGCTGTTTCCTGTTTTTGTTGTTTATTCTGAATTGTGTGTTTTGTTGATTCCTGTGTTCTCTGCTCTCCCTTGTGTTGTCTAGTGTTGTCTCAAGTTTCTGTGTTTAGTTGATTTCATGTTTTCTGTCGGTTTTTCCTGTTTCCTGTTTTATTTTGATAGTCTTGTCCAATTTACTTCCTGTGTTTTCCCGCCTTTTTTGATTACCCTGTCTTTCCTAATGTGTTTCACCCGTTTGTACCACCTGTTCCTAGTTTGCTCCCTACCTCATGTATTTAGCCTCTGTGTTTCCCTTTGTGTCTCCATCCGGTCAGTCTTTTTGTGCCTTTGTGTCTGGACTCTTCCCTGCGTTCTTTTGTTCTAGTGAGTTTTTCCTGTGGTTTTTCCCGTCTCTGTGCTGCCGTTTTTTTGTTGAATAAATCCTCGAGCTCAAGCCTTCTGCCTGCCTGTGTGCCTTCTCTCTGTATTTGGGTCCTGTTATTTCCTGCCTCACGACAATGACTGTCTAAGTTTCCAACCAAGTCACCCCACTGTAACTGTAGTTTAAAAAAAAAAAAACATCTTTAAAATAATATATATATATTTTTTATTGTATTCCCACTGGCTTAGGCCTGTTGGAGGGGAACTTAGGCCCGGTGGGCCACCAGGCTTACTACAGTAATACACTGGGGGGAAACCTGGATAGTGCTTGTGTAATAGTCTTCATACTGTTGTTCATAGTGAGAGTCAACTGTAATAGAATTCAATTCCTCTTTGACTTGTGAAAAGTTTGATATGTGATAAGAACTGTAAACAACTTGTGCACTAGTTTGATCAAATACTGTGTATGCAGAACAGAATCAACTGATTTAACTCAAACGTTATAAGGTTGTCAGGAAAACAATCATGAAAAAAAAGTTGTATATATAATATATATATAAAAATATCTACTTTGGTTTAAATGGATCTCTTTTTTTTCTGCCTGTAAAGAACGTCCTCTGGAAATGAACAACTGCTTATGAACTCCGCTAACTAATTTGAAATAAATAATACCACATTAGATGGTTATTTTCAGAAAAATACCAAGGAAATTGTTATTGCAAAAAATTCATGTCAAAGACATACAATGGAAAATACAAAGTACCTGCACTCCATAAAGATATTATAACATGTAAGGTGTCTATGGGGAACCAATGGCTGACTGACGGCAGAGCAGCCTCTCCAGTCTGCCTCCAGATCCAAGTGATGGTGGGCAGGTAAAGGCAAAAGGCCAACTGGACTTGTTTGAGGACAAAGACTGTAGCGAGTGACACCCGTGGCCCGAGACTGAAATAATACTGAGTCAAAACACCCACGAGACCATGGCAAGTCAAGGATAATAGAATAAACAGACTCACAAGTAGGGTTGGGCATCGTTTTGATTTGAACAATTCTGATTCCAATTCCTATTCTTCCTTTCGATCCCGGTTCTTATCGATTCTTTGAGGGGTGGAGTTGTAATGGGTCACATGCTTCTTTCACAGATAAGAGGGAGATTTTATTTTGATTCAATTTTGATTTACAGTTGTTTTTTTCAACGTAAAATAAAGCCACACGTTAGAGCGCAGTTTAGTCCATGACTGCAGCGCTTGGAAGTACAGTGGCCGCTATGGAGACCTAAACTTGCTCTGGTTAAATTTGGAACCAATGATCGGATTTGAAACGATTCCAAACAATTCCATTGGCATCTTAATTTTTGAAACGATTCCAGGTTGGAACTGGTTCTTGATGCCCAATCCTACTCACATGCTACAAATGCTGGAATATAACTAGAGATGATGATGACACCAGTATCGGAAAAGCCTCCGATACTGCCTAAAATGCTGGTATCGGTATCGGAAAGTACTCAAGTTTATGCACCGATCCAATACCACATATTTTAGCCCTGAAGAAAAACTACTTTACAGTAGTGTATTTTTGTCCTTTTTTCCGCTATGACTGACTGTCAAACTGGATGATAAAATAAAGTTCTATGGCATTCATTGTTTGGGTTTGTTCATGTTTCACAAAATATTTAACCTGAGCAACTACAAAGACAGAAATCCTATCACATCCATACAGGGGTAGTAGTATACAAGTTCATGTATCGGAATTGGTATGGGGAAGCAAAAAAACAGTATTGGACTATCTCTAAATAGAACTAAGTCAATAGAAAGAGACTGACGAAGACATCGAGTCATTACCAGGTACTAGAGGTAGGCAGTAGGTTAGAGGTGTATGGCACTGCAGCAACGGTGAACTTCTGTAAACCACTGCCACCCATCAGGTAGGCAAAGCCACCATGAGGAACCCTGGAACTGATAGAGAAGGAAACTTCATTACCATAGAATTAAAATAGATAGAAAGGCCATTGAACTGTTTTCCGTGGTCATTTGATTGGTACACAACAAAATGGCGATTGTTGTGAGTTGTCATAGAGACAATGCGCGTCAGTGGGGCCGTAAACTGTGTCGCATCTCGCTGGGAGGAGAGGCGCCCAAAGCAGCTCGGGAGACGTTCTCCGGAGTTGCAGGGAGTGAGGAGGGACAGTTAGAGCCAGCGGCAGTGGACCAGCGGACCGCTAACGTTAGACCCAGCCTGCTGTTCAGCTCATTCTCTGTAACCAATGCAGCAAGCAAGCACGGCGGAACCAGCCAGCCGTGTTAGTTGGCTAACGTTAGCTTGCTAACTCCACCTTAACCCCCCTCGCCACATCATTCAAAGAAAACGAGCTGAATAGAGCTGTCACTCGTGGCGATAGCGATGTGCTTTGTGTAGATGAAGCATGAAGTTAATCTGACTCATTAAGCGGCTGGCTCTCTGCCTCGTAACCTTACTACTCCGCTGCTCGTCTGTCCGTTTCTGCAAAACCTCAGCTCCGCGACTTGCCGGAAGTCGGCTTATTATCGGGAGTTTATACGTTACCATGGCAGAATGGTACACATAAAAATGGCGGCTGCTTTGACCATTCTGCTACATTGATTTGAATGAAAGTGGCCTTTCTATCCATTCGATTTTTATGTTCATTACTAATTACTAGACATTTGCACATTTTGTATATTAAGACCTAGAGTTGAAATACAGCAGACAAACCTTCCAGTGACAAACTGAAGCAGAAGAACCCGTTCCTCCTGGGTCAGGCCATTCACCACCTCCCAGAACCACTGCAGAACAAATGCAGACAGATCAGCTGACGGCAAACAGAAAGAGAAACAGAAGGAGGTGAGGTGGTTCTGTTTGTCCAGAAAAAAGCTGTTGCAATGTGACATGAATAT